>JAFEUB010000577.1:0-40000 GCA_024529925.1 Ophthalmolycus amberensis | reverse complement strand
GTAACTCTGTTGATGTCAAAATGCAACCTCAGTGTCCTCTCACTGCCATTGTAGACGCTTACAAGTCTGTGTGTGTGTGTGAGTGAGTGAGTGAGTGAGTGTGTGTGAGTGTGTGTGTGTGTGTGTGTGCTGACCCTTTTGTGTCGTGTGTGTGCAGGTTTCGAAGTTTCGAAAGCTTAAAAGTCTTTTCAGGTGTTATGTGATATTTCTTTTCTACGCCTCAGAGTAAATGATGCGCTGGTGGCTCTTAGAAAATAATAATAATAATAATATTAAGAAAACTGTTTTACAACCGCCTGAAGTTCTGCATAGACGTGTTAATCCAAGGCCACATGTAGCCAGCTGGTACTCTCCTCGATAAGAAGAATAGAAGCATAACAACAATATGTAAATGTATCATTCATTCATTACTCTATTGATTTACCTGCACTGAGCATTTGCATGCATGCAGTGTGTAAACAGGTAGAGCAACATTATGAAGCCTTCTCGGCGCTGTAGCTCCATCAGTCTCTGGACATTTATTATGTAACATCGCTCCCCTGCCTACGGGCATCACAGTGATGTTGGTGGTGGGAGGTAGTAAACAAACAGCGTAGCATCTAAAACGTCAGCCCAGTGGAATGTCGAAACATCGACTCATATGAGTGTGTCCATATAATTATGAATGATGTGAGCTGTGCTTGTTTTTCATGGAACCCTGCCATTTAAACATGATGCCTGAAAGTCTCCAATGAAATGTGGAAAAGTACTGAAATCATGTGTTTACTATCAGCAGGACAGATGCACATACAGCACCTGGTCCACAGAGTTATGCCCGTCAGTGTTGTGTGTACATGCATCCTACGTTTTTATGTTATTTGGATAATTGATTACACGTGTAAATGCCAAGAGCTTCCACACTCAGAGGCACATGGTCCGCTCAACGGCGCCTGATCTCTTGACATATAAGCGAATGAGAATGATGGATACACGTGTGGGCCCGAGAGCTGACATTCATGCTCAGCTGATAATTCATGAGCTCCATTGTTCATGGATCTCCCTGTTCCTGCCTGAGACGGACACGAGGAGCACAGAGGAGGTTCAGCATTCAAACTTCAGCGTGTGTGTTTCAAATGGTCAGTGACATCCACTGCCAGGCATTCATATTCAGTCTACATTTGTGCCATGCACATGCAGGTGATGGTTTCTGATGCATGCTGGATCATTGAGATTCATGGTGTGCATGGTGCTGTAGCCGCGGATCTGTCAGTAGACGGTCGGGGGAGGAAGTGAGGGCCGTGGGACGGAGGGAGAGAGGGGCCGAGGCTTGGCTGTCGTCTCTGTCCTTTCTTACTTGGAGAGTGAGACCCTTGGGACCCCTCTTCAGTTGTAGATGGACAGAGCACACAGTGCACACAGTGTAGTGGGGCCAGTGAGACGATGTCCCTACAGATGATGTGTGCCCATCAGGAAGGCATATCAGCAGGCCTGCCATCGCGCCTGAAGATTGTTTATGACAAATATTTGTGAGTCACTTCACAATGTCTGCCCTCGAACCATTCACAGTCACATTAGCAGCAGGAGGAGAAGGAGGAGAGACGGATTAGAAAGCGTGGAGACACTAAACAGGAGAGGAAGGTATATGAGGGCAAAGACCGTGTGCGTCAATGATGGAGTCCAGAATGTAAAGAGACAAGAAGCATTCGGCTGATGGTTGAAAAACAATAAAGCGCCTCCTTCCCCACACACGTACATCTCTTACCCTCAGCATCTTTGTCTTTATTCTGATGTCTGCACACTCCTCTACAATATGGTGATGCTTCAGAGATCTGAGGCCTAAAGCAGCCTTCTCCACGCGTCCACAAGCACACACGCACAGACGTACATGGCAGATATACAGAACATCAACTTTCTTATGAGGCGATTGTTTTAGAGCTGCTCGTCCCAGAAAGCCGTCCTGGCAGCATCAATGTTTATGTTCTGTTTGAGGGGATTTTACAGCGCATCATATTCCCAACATCTCAGCGGACTCCTTATATATATATATATATATATATATATATATATATATATACACAACTGACAGCAAACAACTGACCAGAATATATGATCTCTATACTCACAAGGACTAAACTACAACACTTGTCAGGAGCCTGCTACAGATGATTTAGCTCTTTTTACCAAAGCTTTTTCAAACATTAAAGCTGCACTAATCAATATTTCCTTTGACTAACAACAATGGATCCAATGGTTATGTGTAATGTGAAAGCTGGTGACAAACAAAGATAATTATTCCCAAACTCTGCAGTTATTGTGAAGTCGAGGGAGACGTTTAGAATGGTTCAGCTTATTGTTTCAGTTTCACAGCTCGTCATTCCACCGTCTCACTGCTCTGCAGCTGAATCTGCATTAGCAGCTGAAACTCCATATTTCATGTCAAAGTCTAATAATGCTGTGAACTAAATCAGTTATAGGGAAACTAATGAAGCATTAGCAATCAAATAAGTACCATCAATGCAGGATCATTAAAAAAGAATATTAAATACATCGTCATGTTCAGTACTTTACTGCAACCATTAGCTTAATGTGTTGGTCTGTCCATAATAAGTATACTCTACCATTAACTATAATACCACAAACTAGCTATTTAATACACATAATAATGATTAGTAATTACTAATAATATATATATTTAAAGAGTAATTACACAAACAGACCACTGGAAACAAATCCTTCCCAAACGGATCCTCCTAACATGCAGAACAGTGTTCAGACACCACTGCACTGCACTGCACTACTTCAGGCTATCAAACTTTGTTCAAATACTAAAAGTGAAACACCTGTAGTATTGTGATCTTTGCGGGAGCCAATGAGAGGGCAGCTCGTTGGCAGCAGGCACACATTGAGCTCATGGACTCCTCTTGTGTTGTAGTTCCATCCTTTGTGTTGCAGTTCCATCCTTTGTCGATGCAAATCTGTCAGTACATTATCATGTGGCCTTCCTCTTGAGCAATGTTAATGGTTGCATGGGTCAAGTATCACTTGCTGTACTTAAATGTAAGAGTTGCAGAGATTTCAGGTGAATCCCTGTCCTTCAAGCCAGCAGAGAGGAGTTTACTACTCTACTGCACGTCCCTGTCAGTGAAGGTTCAAAGCATGGTGTACTTCTAATGCTGGTATTTTACAGTGTAAGGAAGAAAAACGGTGGCTGTCCAAAGGCAATATGGGACATTGAGAGCATTTCGATGGAAGCCACATGCTGAATCCAGAAAGCCCCTCATTCATTCATTCATTCATTTATTCATTCATTCATTCATCCAGTTGGCCTCAAAGAGCCCTCATTAGGAGGCATGCCAGGGTCTCTCCCATGCTTCCTCTCTGTCCACTGCCAACCAGTGACACTGTTTGTCCTTGTGTTGAGCTGTTACTTGTCTTAAAATAGATTAATGGAACGACTGTTGGCCATTCGAACCTTTGGTGTTTGCAAAGACACACTGCTGTCGAAGAAGGTTGAAATGGTGAAAATAATGCTATGACTACTTTAATGCTTTAATTCAAACCTTTAAATCAAAGAAAGTGGTGTAAGATTTAAAACAAGAAAGACTTCACTGCTTCTGGCTGAGTTGATATTTTTAAAATGATTTTCTGTCTCTTCCCACACAAACATTAAAATAACGATAAGTACATAAATGCAGATACCTCTAACTACCCCTGAGCCAATATGAAACCTCCATCCACTCTTATGAATATGGTACTCAGTCGACCTGCAATAACAAAAATCACAATGTGTGTTATTGTTATTCTTCAAAAGAGTATTTACAGTCAGTCCTCTACTTTATGAAGAGCTCGGCATGAGCATGCTTCTACTGTTGCCCTGCTGAAGACACTTTCACGATGTTATTTTGGATGAAATAAAGGTCTGATCGTACATTTGTACCTCATCATCTTCAGCGCTCCACAGGAACAGGCTGTTTCTTTGTTCCCCAGTCGTTTACATGGATCATCGTGTTCGATTCTACCTGGGAACATGGAGCTGTAACCTCACACTTTGAGCATATTGTGATTTACGTCGCCACCAAATGCATATTGAGGAGCCTCTTTACAGAGTTCAAAACTATTCAGCCAGAAACGTTTAAATGTTGGCCGAAGCTGGCACACTGTGCTTTCAACCATATATTGTATTCACGATGAGGTCAAGTGTGATTGTTCTGACCAGAACTGAAGCCCTCCACATGTTCCATTGACTTAATTCCAACCTCAATCGTTTAAGCTATTTCTAGTTCTGTATCTGAAGACATGCTTGTCATAGTAAATTGCTCCCTACTGCAGCTTGGTGTCTTCCCAAATGATTTTAAATCTGTTTTATTGAAACCACTTTTAAAGGAAGAGAACGTGGACGTTCTAATACGCAGCAATGTTAGGCCCATTTCAAATCTCCCATTTCTAAGCTGGGTTTTATGTATAAGTACCTTTGTTAGACTCAGACACTCAATTTGAAATGTTTCAATCAGGTTCCAGGTTGCAGCACAGAGAGATCACTGTGAAAGGTCGTGAAGGATGTCAGGCAAATGTTGACCGAAACAAGCTCTACGTTTGATACGATGGACCATCAAGTCCTTTTAAATAGATGATGTGAGCATGATGGCTAACCGCTAACATCATAGAGGAAGAACACTATGAGGTCACCTGTGGGGTACCACAGGGATCAATTTTAGGAACGCTGCTTTTTAACTCATACATGCTACCCTGAGGCAGTGCTATCAGCTAGACTGTCAACATCTCCAAAGGGAACCAACTTCTTTCTCTGAGCAACACAGGGAGACTGATGCACACTTATTAGAACTACCAGGCTGGATAATTGCACCGCTCTCCTTCCTGGTCTACCCAAAGAATACAATAAGACATCTACAATTTATCAGTTATCAGTTGATAAGGCACTACATGGCCGTGCACCAGACCACCTCTCAGAGACGCGTTCTGTTAAAGACCAGTAGGACCCCTCAGGTTCTCAGGTTCTTCTCTCGTAGCCAAGCTTTTTCGAACAGCCTTCGAGAGGATCTGAGAGCTGCTGAAAATATTGATGTTTTTAAACAAAACTAAAAACTCAACCATTCAGTCTTGGTTATATGTAGTGTTTAGTGATTGTATGGTGTTCGTTGTTATTGCTCATTATTAAGTCTGATTACAGTGTCTTATGTCTTAATATGGTTCTAGTATGTTGATCATTGATGTCTATATCTATATTTGATCATCTCTGGATATCATTGATGCCCTCATAAAACATATTACACATTTAAACTAGATTTGGATCTGTTTTGCAACTGTCTTGCACTTTTAATACATTTAGTTGGAATCTGATATCAAAATAAAACTGTTCTTTCTTTCCCTGGGTGCAGGCCTGTGTTAGGGTTGCTGTTTGCTTATGCGAGCGAGAGCAGCTGAAATATTTTTGGTTCCCATTGAAATGAGCTGTCAGGTGAAAGAATGCACGCTGCACAGTGGCGCACGCTGGCATCTCAGGAGATGTGTTAGCTTCAAAGATCATCCGGAGAAAGTTTTGTCAAGATGTTCGCATATTTCACAACTATATTTAAAAACTAATCATAGATATATATATACATTCATATAGGTGGATACATATGACAATAAATTGGCGCAATAATGACACATGAAAGAAAGAAGTGTGAGAAAAGTGTGCTGTGGTTATTATTATATTGCTGTGGACACTGAGACATACACAACAATCTGTTGTCTATTTACACATCGACTTCTGTTTTCTCCGTGATCCATAGCATCTGGCCCGAATCAGCACTTTCCCTGCAATCATATCTGAGAATAGACACCTGTGCAAAGACAAGATATTGTTTATTATGAACGTGTGCTCTGAAGATCATCTCCCACAGATCAACAAGTGATGTTAGCATAGCATAGCACGCACCGTGATGATCACAGGCAGTGCATGGTGCTCTCCATGTGGACTCATACGGCTCTGCCCTTTAAAAGGCAGCTCTCCACTTTAGTTTGAGCATCTCAATTTAAGCTTTTTCATTTTAAATTTAATTTATTTTATTGTCACTCAACATTTTAAAATGATCATTTTAGGTTTCAAACTAGCTTTTTCATTCTCCTTCTTTTTTAAGTATAATTATGGCCTGAATAGTTTAGTTGACTCTGCATTTGAACTTGATATATGCGCTGATATCTGCTGTACACTCCAGTTAAATGTTACTTTTATGTTTTAATTCTGACCCAACATATCGGATGCCACCGATATCCTCCTGGATATGCCACCACGATATCCGGCATTACTCCTGTAGTGGCATTACTCTGGTGGTGGCATTACTCTTGTGGTGGCATTACTCTTGTGGTGGCATTACTCTGGTGGTGGCATTACTCTGGTGGTGGCATTACTCTTGTGGTGGCATTACTCTGGTGGTGGCATTACTCTTGTGGTGGCATTAATCCTGTGGTGGCATTACTCTGGTGGTGGCATTACTCTGGCGGTGGCATTACTCTTGTGGTGGCATTACTCCTGTGGTGGCATTACTCTTGTGGTGGCATTACTCTTGTGGTGGCATTACTCTTGTGGTGGCATTACTCCTGTGGTGGCATTACTCTTGTGGTGGCATTACTCTGGTGGTGGCATTAATCCTGTGGTGGCATTACTCTGGTGGTGGCATTACTCTGGCGGTGGCATTACTCTTGTGGTGGCATTACTCCTGTGGTGGCATTACTCCTGTGGTGGCATTACTCTTGTGGTGGCATTACTCTTGTGGTGGCATTACTCCTGTGGTGGCATTACTCTTGTGGTGGCATTACTCTGGTGGTGGCATTACTCTTGTGGTGGCATTACTCTGGTGGTGGCATTACTCTTGTGGTGGCATTACTCCTGTGTTGGCATTACTCTGGTGGTGGCATTACTCTTGTGGTGGCATTACTCTGGTGGTGGCATTACTCTGGTGGTGGCATTACTCTGGTGGTGGCATTACTCCTGTGGTGGCATTACTCTGGTGGTGGCATTACTCTTGTGGTGGCATTACTCTTGTGGTGGCATTACTCTGGTGGTGGCATTACTCTGGTGGTGGCATTACTCTTGTGGTGGCATTACTCTTGTGGTGGCATTACTCTGGTGGTGGCATTACTCTGGTGGTGGCATTACTCTGGTGGTGGCATTACTCCTGTTGTGGCATTACTCCTGTGGTGGCATTACTCTGGTGGTGGCATTACTCTTGTGGTGGCATTACTCCTGTGGTGGCATTACTCTGGTGGTGGCATTACTCTTGTGGTGGCATTACTCTGGTGGTGGCATTACTCTGGTGGTGGCATTACTCTGGTGGTGGCATTACTCTTGTGGTGGCATTACTCTGGTGGTGGCATTACTCTGGTGGTGGCGTTACTCTTGTGGTGGCATTACTCCTGTGGTGGCATTACTCTGGTGGTGGCATTACTCTTGTGGTGGCATTACTCTGGTGGTGGCATTACTCTTGTGGTGGCATTACTCTGGTGGTGGCATTACTCTTGTGGTGGCATTACTCTGGTGGTGGCATTACTCTGTGGTGGCATTACTCTGGTGGTGGCATTACTCCTGTGGTGGCATTACTCTGGTGGTGGCATTACTCTTGTGGTGGCATTACTCTGGTGGTGGCATTACTCTGGTGGTGGCATTACTCTGGTGGTGGCATTACTCCTGTGGTGGCATTACTCTGGTGGTGGCATTACTCTTGTGGTGGCATTACTCTTGTGGTGGCATTACTCCTGTGGTGGCATTACTCTTCTGGTGGCATTACTCTGGTGGTGGCATTACTCTGGTGGTGGCATTACTCTTGTGGTGGCATTACTCTTGTGGTGGCATTACTCTTGTGGTGGCATTACTCTTGTGGTGGCATTACTCTTGTGGTGGCATTACTCTGTGGTGGCATTACTCTGGTGGTGGCATTACTCTGGTGGTGGCATTACTCTGGTGGTGGCATTACTCCTGTGGTGGCATTACTCTTGTGGTGGCATTACTCTTGTGGTGGCATTACTCTTGTGGTGGCATTACTCTTGTGGTGGCATTACTCTTGTGGTGGCATTACTCTTGTGGTGGCATTACTCTGGTGGTGGCATTACTCTGGTGGTGGCATTACTCTGGTGGTGGCATTACTCCTGTGGTGGCATTACTCTGGTGGTGGCATTACTCTTGTGGTGGCATTACTCCTGTGGTGGCATTACTCTGGTGGTGGCATTACTCTTGTGGTGGCATTACTCTGGTGGTGGCATTACTCTGGTGGTGGCATTACTCTTGTGGTGGCATTACTCTTGTGGTGGCATTACTCTGGTGGTGGCATTACTCTTGTGGTGGCATTACTCTGGTGGTGGCATTACTCCTGTGGTGGCATTACTCTGGTGGTGGCGTTACTCTTGTGGTGGCATTACTCCTGTGGTGGCATTACTCTGGTGGTGGCATTACTCTTGTGGTGGCATTACTCCTGTGGTGGCATTACTCTGGTGGTGGCATTACTCTGGTGGTGGCATTACTCTTGTGGTGGCATTACTCTGGTGGTGGCATTACTCTGGTGGTGGCATTACTCTTGTGGTGGCATTACTCTGGTGGTGGCAATACTCCTGTGGTGGCATTACTCCTGTGGTGGCATTACTCTTGTGGTGGACACCTCACAGAGGGAGGCCCAAAACAAACACCTGGTTCCAGGTAGGACCGCTCGCTACTGTTGCCGTGTGCTAATGTTTACGGCTGCTTTTAATGAGCAGTGTAACGTTAGCAGTTCAGGCTGTTTATGACTTTGCTAATTGGCAACAAACTGCCGTTAGCGGACGAGAGTTCAGTGGGTGACTGGCAGACGCCTGTTGAGTGATACAGAGGTGGCAGAGTGCACACGGATTGATTTAGATGGAAATACTGCAAACAAAAGGAGGGAAGGTCACATCCAGATGTTTGGTGAGTGATTCAGATGTTTGGTTCATAGAACAAGTTGCTGTCCTCTAGCATGCAGCTGATTTAACGTCCTGTGTCAAGGCACAGGCTAGAATGCATCCATCTGATAGTGTCAGATATGTTTTGTTGGCATGAATTACATTGAGCATGAGTCTTGACCCACCACAGGGGGGGGGGGGGGGGGGGAGAGAGGGAGGGAGAGAGGGAGAGAGAGAGTTTAGGTATTACAGGTTTATGGGCACTCTGATTTCATTTATATTCGTTTATAATCGGGGGGATGCTTCATGAGAGTGAGATACCTCCGTAATGAGAAATGATTTAGTATTATTGTTGGAGATCAAAAGAGGTAATTTGAATGAGTCGGATAATTAAATGCAGCCGCTTCATTAGCATGCGTGTGTTCTCTGAAAGGATCCGTTTAACATCCTGATGAAGTTGATTTAAGCAGCGAGTTCTGGCAGATCTGACCTTTTGTTCGTCACTTTTGAGTTGCGTTTTAAAAACTGGCTTTCGAGGATAAATCAGTTGATTCATTGCAAAGGATTGGATGAAGAGGTGATGTGTGCTTATATCTGCCGTACACTGCAGTTAAATGTGACTCTGGTATACAGTGTGGGCTACAATCTCCACTTCTCGCCGCTTGTCTGCCTCCCTCTCTCCCTCTCTCTCCCTCTCGCTCTCTCTGTGCTTGCGGCCTCCACATTGACATAATTTAATATTGGTGGTGTCGTAGTAAAGAGAGAGGAGGCTGAGGCTGTCAGCGCGGCGCGAGGGACCACATTGATTTAGCGCTAGCTTCACAGAGGGAGCATCTCTCTTTATTTTATTACTAGGCTACGGTCAATCTGATGCAGTGACAGGGAGGTGGGGCAATGCAGCTCAAATCAACAGCTGGAAGGCAGATGTGGAAGTAGCAGCTTGTACCGTGTTTACTGTATTCACAGAAACCCACACACGTGCCATCGATGTCGTTAAGTTTTGGGTTTGGTTTCAGTCTATGCATCACTTTATGTCACTTTACTGTCTGTCATTACCAGATAATCGTGCCTGACTCCAGCCTGCCCTCGAACTCCTTTTAAAATCAATTCATCAATATGTTCAGTTGTTAAGTAGGGCTGTCCCCAATATCGGTTTTGGGGCTTTAATCTTCACTGAGAAATATTCAAAGACACTCCAGGCTATGCGTGACAGAAATTGCGTTGCAAGAGGTGCAGGCCAGTTGACTGTTGGCCAAATGTGTCTTGTACACACACACACACACACACACACACACACACACACACAGACACACACACACACACACACACACACACACACACACACACAAACACACACACACACACACAGAGAGGAGAGTGACAGAAGCTCCCTCTCTTTACAGGCGTCCGTTGCCTCTCTCCCTTCAGTCAGTCAGCAAGAGAAACAGCTCCGTCAGAAATAAATATGCCAGCATATGAAATAATGACCTGCTGTGTTGAGACGGCCTCTTGATTGGTATCCTCTCCGTTGCAGCGCCTACACAACACACAGCGCTATCCATCTGACCATGACTCATAATAGAAAAGCTCAATACAAGTCCATTTACCATTTACTTTGTTCCCTTGTTTTGCTAATTATTTCTGCTGTAATGCTTCCGCTGCACTAAAGAAGTCTCTTTGTTGTTTTCAATGCTGTAAACTGTCATTTCTTGAAACGTCTCCTCGGTTCATTTCCACATATTCAGCCCGACTGCATCATGTCTGCTCATGTTAACGCACTACATGACTCGGCTTTCAACACGAACATGAAGATATGGTAATCGTCCAAGACGCATACATTACAGGACTTACCAACATTTGTTTATTTTTTTGTTGAATGAAAGTGTCAAATCTCGAGAATTGTGATTTTAAGCTAATATTATTCTGATATTTACGAAGATGAAAATCATTTAAGCTTAAAGCTTTTCTTCTTACTACACTTGTCGTCAAATGGCAGTTGCCAGAAAAGAAGCTGGTGCATTAGCGCTACCACTGGGTCCTCGTGGCGGAGCTTACCTCTGCAGACTCTCTCTCTCTGTGTGAGAGACAGAGAACAATGTCACTGGAAACACCTGCACTGTGTTTGATCACAACATGATAAAGTCATAGTGTGGGTGGAAGTCCAAATACTGGTTAAAAATATATACATTTTCAAATGAGTAGAAGAATCTCTGGTGTAGTGTGGTGATATACTTCATGTATTAGAAGGGGGAATCATGACCTGTTCCACTTGCTATAAGAAGCATTATATTTCCTTATCATTTTCATTGTGTGATTTTATGGAAATAACCACTCTAGATGACTTTAACAAAGTAAAAGGATAAGTTGGTAATGACAATAGATATTTGAGTTAACTAGCTAAAGGCATATTTGAAATATTCCGATCAATAATGGTGAAACCGCGTTGTCAGAATGTCATGTCGAGACCTTCTTACATCTGTGTTAGTGTGAACATGGTGCTTAGTTGTAACAATCTTCTGGCAGGATGAGTTATGAACTAAGCATGGAGAGAATGACCATTTCTATTTGTAGCCAACAACTCTAAGTTGTATAACTTTGTTAGTAATCTGATAACAACCAAACGGAACACCCCAGAAAGCCATTGGAAGACAAAGCAGGACTTCAAGGTTTTGCTTAGATTGTGTCAATATATTGCTTTCCATTGTCCGAGCAAATCTGTGGAGGATGTCGGTTCAAGGGTACAGCAGGTGATGGAATATGTCACTGACCCTTCGATTCCATGTGTATTTGTGTCAAATGGTTGTGGAGGGATCGATCCGCCACGCCAAATGATGTATGCGTCTATCAAGTGATAAGGTGCAGGGCCAGGGTTTTAGGCGCCAGGCTCTGTAATTCATTACAGCTATGTGTGTGTGTGTGTGTGTGTGTGTGTGTGTGTGTGTGAGACGTTTGTGTGATTCATAAGATGAATCCCGCCTGGCTATGAGGGAACTCATTAGACTCCTGTCGTCTCGCCTCCCGGTAGGAAAAATACCTAGCATCTGGGAGTTTATATTCCCTCGTCTTTACAACTCTCTCTCTCTCTCTCTCTCGCTCTCTCTCTCTCCCTCTCTCCCTCCCTCTCTCTCTCTCTCTCTCTCTCTCTCTCTCTCTCTCTCTCTCTCGCTCTTTATTGCTTCCACACTGTGTGCCACAAAATCCAAGCGCAATCACCAATCAATCTTGTACACTTACCTAGCCCTCCTTCTGCTGCTAACCACCACCTGCCTTCTGCTTTCCTGCTGCACGCTCGGCCTCCTCTTCAGTCCCATTAAACACATCTTCGTCTCCTGCTTTTGTATTGCGTCCCATTTAAGGCTCATCAGGCTCATCGCCTCACCGTTCTGTAATCATGACACCTGTGCATTCCTCCCGTCCTCCTCACTACGGCCGAATCATCTTTCACTCTTCTGCCTGGTCTCCTCCACGTTACACCGTTCTGCTTTTATAAAACTCCCAAGTGATTGCTTGTCGCTGCTGATTGTACGGCCGTGGCAGCTCCTTCCTTCCTCGTTCTCCTCTCACCTATTCCTTACCTATAATTTTACTTTACTTGTGCAAGTCATGTCGCAGGTTTAGTGCGGGTGTAACGAAGTGCGTTTTCATTTTTTGAAAAGAACAATCAAGGACAACTCGGAAGGTATCGGAAACCGTCACAAAATGCACTTGTGGGGTACCGCTCCAACTCGCACCCCAGAAAGGACTTATTTTGGACATCTTGCTCTATTATTCTCTCAAAAACGTAAAAAGAAAAATGCCACTCGCAATACTCACAAACAACTGTATTTGTTTCTCGCCAATAACATGAAATCATTTTACAAGATTAGACTTTCATTTGATCAGCGTAATAATTAACCTTTGATCGATGCTGACTTTTACTGAGTGGAGCTTGAACGCACCACGATGCAAGTCAATTCAACCTCGGTTGACATTAGCTGTTTAGCTCCATGCTGTCGGCTGGTCATGGGCAATTATAATTGTGATATGAAATGTTCATACAGTCACATGCCTACTCTTGATACAGTGCATCACTGTAGCAAATAGGCATTCCTTATGCCTATTTCTTTGAAGTGGAAATATCGAAATCCTCAAAGATATCACATCAAACTAAGAATCCTGCACGTCTGCAAACTGCAGAACCCACAATGAGACCTTTATTGCCTTGAAGTAATCACCTGCAGGCCACACAGGGAGAGGGATAAAGCATGCCAGGCACAAAAAGAGAACTCATAACCATTAAAGTCAGTACAGTAATTGAATGAAAGGTGGGCTGCTGTTTTATTGGCTGGGGGGCAGGTATGTGTCCTAACAAGATGGCAGGATGCAAGGCTTCTTTGGTTGGTACAGTAGGTGTTGCATCATTAGATTTTAAGAGCTGACTCACTGTTTGGATTGGGCTTAGTCAGATGTGAAATGGCAAAAGAGGGAACGCTGTCGTTACGGAGGGTAATTTCACACAATGATGGATTGACAGAAATCACCGTGTACGTTCCGCCTCACACTCCTCATGCACCTCGGTGTGCGAGCACCTGGCTGTCTTGCGTTCCCTGTGTTTGACTTTGTGTATGTGTGCACTGATGTGGCTCAGTGTGTAGGTGAAGACAGGCATTTCTATCAGCTGGTAAGTTCTTATCTTCGCAGCCCACACAAACACAATTGTACATCAGTATGCAAGAGTGGATGGTTTTAGTGGTAGCAGCGGAACAGTTATAAAATGGGAAAGACCCGTGTGCATGCACAAGAATATGTGTTTGTGTGCATTTGTCAGGACGGGCCTAGAGAGCAGGCTGTCAGCCACCGTGGCATATGGCGCCCAGGTGATGAGCCGGTCTCCAGTGCAGGCCTTTTTAATGTGCGCGTGTGTGTGAACCTCTTTCACTCTGATGACCATCTGTGCCCCGCTCTTCAAAGAAGCCCTTTCTGCCCAGGCCCATAGACAAATGAATTATTAAACTGCGTTTGCAGGCGATGCCCTCACCATTTGTTTCCGCCTCTCTGACAGGGAAGACACAGTCTTGAGGAAACAATCACTCAGCGTCTCTGTCTGCACCATCCCACCTGATTCCTCATCATCTCTGCTTGCCTCTCTCTGGTCCACTTTTCTGTTCCACGTACTCCTCTTTGACATCCTCTTGTAACTGTAGCACTCTTTCACCACCAACTGTCTGCTTATCTGACGTCTCTCTGTTCATATTACCCCATTGCTTCTGTCTCCCTCCCATCCTCTTTCTCACTCGCCCTCTCGTTCTCTTTCTGTCCAAAAAAGTCAATCTTTCTCCCAGCTCCAGCCTCAGGGACTGCGACCGCTTGAGGAATCCAATAAGGTTGATTAAGTGATGACAGTATAATTACAGCGATGGCACAGGTACAATCAATCTCGTGCTTCCTGAATAGGACAAATGAGCCGATCCGGGTCATCAGCGTACGGGACAGTGGCGGCTGGTCAATAAAAAACCATGAGCCACACAAAAAAAAAAAAAAAAAAATTATAATAATCATAAATTATACAAATTGTCAATATTTGTGTTTTTGAACTATGGAATGTACCCAGTAATGTGTGTAAAATATGATACCTGCGCAAAATATATGCTTTTCCTGCTCGTCCTCTCTGTCTGTGTGCACGACACTCTGAGAACGCGCAGCTTGGGGGGCCTGATCGTTTTGGCCCAAAAGAGGCGGGTCTATGAAGCAGTTTAGCCAATTGCTGATTCAAGATATAAATGAGTGACATACAATTTAGCCAATCAGCGCCCTCAAATAGATTCAGCTTGGGGCCAGAACGATCAGGCCCCCCTCGCTGCGCGTTCTCGTCAGGAGAAGTCTCTACAGGCGAGCGCCAGCGCGAGCACTCCTCCTCCAAGACCCGTTTGAGAGGAAAACTTTGGCGGAGATTCTGCAGCCAAAGAGCTGATATCAGATCAGCCTGACCTCACAATCAGACAGCAGACTCGCGGGAAAGGGAAGCAGTACAGGAAGCTTCTGTACTAGCTGTACACCAGACAGGTTTGGCTAGCTGGATGATGTCATGCAGGGTAGGGAGTGAGGGATGAGGAGGTAAGGAAACATGAGAACACCAGGACACACATGGAGAACTCTGTCAAGCTACATATTAGACAAAGTGAACATCTTTTCTTCTACATAGTTGTCCTCAGTCTCATCTGCTTAACTTGGTCATGGAGACATCAACATGTAACAGAGATGTTAAATTAACAGTGAAAACTCATCATAGCTTAATTTAACATCAGTATTCATAATTACACTTCATGTTTACTTCTCCTGATCTTTACCTCCTATAACAAGGTCCATAGGGGCATCTCAATAAATGAACATGTTATATTATATTATATAAGTGTTATTTACTGATTGTTTTCGTGTTGGAATACATGTTAAATATTTAACTGCCAAGTAATAATGAGTGTTTGATACTTACATTTTTTTTTGCATTAAATCATACTGGGATGTTTGCTGAAATTGATAGGATGGCCCTACCTAGAACATTTTCCACCAGCCGCCACTGGTACGGGAGATAACAACTCGGATGCAGGCTGGGAGACGAAGTGAAGGAACCAAATATGAAGAAAGACATGTGTTTTTTTTTTAAAATAAATGTTCTTGACCATTTTTGTGTACTCGGGGTGTAACGGCACACAAAAGTCACGTTTCAGTTCATACCCTGGTTTAGGAGTCGGTTCGTGCACGCTTGGTGTAGCCGAAAACAACTTGGTGAATTTTCATCATAAAAATATAGAACATTTCAAACACTTCTGTTTTACACCGTACAAACACTGAACACTTTCCCAAAAGGCAACAGGTCACAATAGGCTATACAAACTGGAAAGCATGCTAAGAAATTAAAAATGCCAAACTACATAGAATGATGAAATAAAACCGAAAGCATCTGGTCATTAGCAGGAGGGTTTCAATTAGTTCCACCGTGGCTATATTTAAACCTTCAAAGTAGCCAAACCGTTATCATCCCGGTGATTGGCACATCTATGTGATGCCGTCAAATGTGCGTCACAATGGTGGAGCGCCAACACACGGCTCTTGTCTTACAAATGGCTCTCTCTCCATTGGTTTTGTAGCTGTCCGGGAACCGGTAGACGGGTCTTCCTGCCTGGTGTTTTGTCCACCATGTTGTGACTGACTTGCACGCCAATCTGCTGGTTGTGCTAAACTCAACAAATGTTGCTGATGGCGTACTGCCAAAAGTTGTCCTTGTCAACTGAGGGTTCGATACAAATACACAAACTGTTACAGCCCCTTTGTGTACAATTCTAAACATATTTCTTGGAAGAAATGTGCTCACTGAGAACATCAATTTACATGTTCACTCTAACCCGTCGTTCAAATAATAAAGACTCAAACATTGGAGATGCAACAGAAGGCCATTCATTGTCAATTGAACCTTGAAACCATGCTAGTTCTGCCCACTACTACTTGAAGACTCAAAAGCGCTCAGAATCACAACAGGTAAAAGTTGAGAATGGTTCAAATGTATTGAAAAGAAAATAAGAAGCAAACTAAGTCAAAGAGAAACCAAGTGTTTTAACTTAACCATGGTATCACGGCATGAATGATAAACTGATGCATGGACATATCGTTCGGGAAATGAAGGACTTCTTTTGTGCAACGTGGGGAGACAAAGGTAGATACTATCTTCAGGTGTCATAAGCCAACAATACTATTGACAGCTGGGCTCCTTACACCTGGGTGTGTATAGCATGGCAGAGACCAGCACCCAGGTGTCCGTACCAACAGTGCTAACTGCTAGTGCTAGCTAAATACTGCTAAATTAAGTAGCATATGGTGTGACTGTTCTCACCTGGGTGCAAATAGACACCCCGAAAAAAACCAAAAACATATTTAAGGTAAGAATGTAAATCGCATATTCGGTATAAATATGCACATGCTTCAGGCTTGTGAGAGACAAGAGACTGTCTCTGCATCTAATTATACAAACAGTGCGCCAGTGTAGAATGTAGAACTTTCTAGACAAAGACACATCTATTGGGATTCTTAACTTCTCTACACCTGGTATTAACACGTGGTCACATCTGGAGGTGGTCTTGGATCTCTGCCAGGAGTAAATGCAGTCTGTACAGTCTTGAAACATACTTATCCCTTCTTCCATTCCTTGTGTTGTTAACTCTTCCTATTGTGTCTCGACAAACACAGGCAGTGTTGCTTCAGGAGGTGAAAGGGGGTCTGCTAAGACGTGCAATGTGATAGTCACGTGACTGATGGGGGAAGCCAACCTACTTGTTCTAGCAGCTAAGAATCTAGCTGGCAAAGATACCAAAAACTTGTTCTCATGATACTTTTGGCTGCGTCCATCTGTCACGAAGCCCATGCCTTGCACGTTTTTGCAGTCCCATCAGCATATGCTGCATCTCTACCATCTTGACCTGGGATGTGCCATGTTCGTTGACAAGTCCGCTAATGTACTCACCTCTGCATATTTATTCTCATATATGTAGGCAGAATCGAGATAACGAGATTATCCAGATAACCCATCCAGATACCAATTAGCATGTTAATACCAGGAGTCGATGGGATCCAAGGCACGCACAGAGAGGGGGTGACGAATAGAGAAAGAAGCATAGAGGCAGTTGGGGGAACCCTTTCATCATGAAGGCTTGTTAAATCGGCGTAAGCTTAATTAACAGGTGCAGTGCTCCATCCCTGGAATGAAATGCAAGTTGGTAGAAAAAATGTATTTTTCTCAAATGGTGTGATTTGTGATGAATCAGTTGTGCCCTTTTGTTGACCTCAGCGAGGTCAGACTGGGGATTCTTTGTCCTCCTGGTTGTTGCCGTCTTGTTTTCTCACTGAAGTCGAGTAGCAGGTGGCTCGGCATCTGGTCAACATGCTCATAACCCCAACCAAGCTCATCTCATCGCTTCATCTTTCCGGTCCTCTGGTCATCATTAGCAAGTGTTTGCAGATATGGTAATTCTGCTTGTGAATTTCATTAATGGCCGATAATGAAATTTCTTTGTGATATACCACAGATGGGAAACCAGGAGCTCTGACCAAAACCAACCTGAGACAGTGAGCTAAGTATAGGCCGAATAATTTTAGGCAAAACAATTCACGACATCAGACATCACTTCTGCAATCATCAAATGAATATGTTTATGGTTTACATCTGAATATCTTCAAAAGCCAGTCATCTACGAGAACAATTCAAGTTAATATGAAAAAGCCGTTCTGCACTTTAAAAGGGTCCGGTGTTGTGGGTGTTTGACACGGGAGCAGAGGGTGCCTTTCATCTTAAAAGACTTATGAAAAGAGCCATATTCATGCTCATAACTCATTGAGACTCCCACTCCTTTGAAGGGAAATTAACCACAGTTAAAATGCCTTTGTCAAGTCACACAATCAAAGAATTAATGGCAGCTCGGTGAATATTTTAATATCTACAAAGAAATTGAATCTGCCATCTGTTTCACTACAAGATAGTGAATAATGGCCGCGGAAAGACATATTTCAACGGGACAATGATTTTGGTTCCAACGGGTGATTTTCACAGCCAATAATACGGCTGAGTGTATCAAGAGATTTACAAAAGTATCTTGGAGAAAGAGATGGGAAACAGAAAGAGTAAGATGCATTTTGTGATGTCGAGCCGATATGAAAGCCGTACCAAACATGAAACATATCGCACAATTTGCTCCTCATCGCGCCATGGTTCAACCCATACACACACATCAGACTTCATGTTCGCTCCCTTCCTCAATCACTCACTATCTCTTGCTCCGTCTCCTCCGTCCCTGCTCCCTTACCGCTCCACCACGCCTTTGAAACGTCTGTCAATATGGACTTTATTTTGCCTATTTAATTGACATTGCTGGCACTGGGCCCTTGCATAAACAATGACGCAACGGTTTGGAAACTCCTCGTGATGAACGGAAGAGGAGAAGAAAATAAAAGAGAGGAGCACTCATTCCTCGCTCCTACCCTCCTCCCTCGTCTGTCCATTGGGAGGAGAAGCTTAAGTACTTTGGAGCTGGAGTGTCTGTCTTTCACACATCAAACGATTTGTTTTATCCGGTTCATATTCTCCCCTTCAGACCCTGCGCAGCCTGATAGGGCTTTGATGATGAAACGTAGAGGACATCCGTGCATTATATCGGAATTGGTTTACACAAAGGTGTGTGTGTGTGTGTGTTTCTTCATCGCTCCACAACAACTTAATTTCAGACGAGCTCTTGTTCAGACAACAATGCAAACAGCCTCCCTCATCCTCACTACCTGTGCCGCCCCAGAACTGTTGTCATCTTTTCCTCAGTCTCCCTTTATTTCACACTTCCTCTCCCTCTCTCCAAATTGTTAGAATACATAAAAGGAAATGAAGGATTTCCTAAACACCTATAAAAAGCTAAGTATCAAGAAGGAACCATGGATGATTCGTAGGGGGGGTAAGAGGGCTTTGTCTGTGAAGTGTGCGTGCCTACATCGCTCTAATCAGTATTCCAATGCATCGTTTCAAACATTTCTTTTTTAGATACGCATTACCCCAATTATCCCCAATAGCCAGTGAAGTAAGTAATAGTAAACCCACATTATTCATTATGCATCATCATTCCTTATTCTGAGTTATAGACCCTCTTATAGCCAGCATCAGAATTACATCACGGTGTTCGCTGGAGGCAAACGAAAGGAAAGACTGGAGGCAAACACAAATCACACCAGAGCAGTGGGCTAAATTTACATATCGAAAATGTCATCTTGCTGTGTTATTGGGTGCCAAAATAAATACATTTGAGATGTCAAACTGATTCAACGGCTCTAGGGAACTACAATATTGCGTAGCGTTGCAGGGGAATGTTTGTAATGGACTAAACTATTAGAGCGATGAAGAGGTGGCCTGCTGTTGGATTCATGTTCTGCAGCCAGTGCAGCATCATGGTGCTGCTACTTAGTAAGTTTGCTGGTTCTGCCGTCCCTCTGGTCGTAGAAAATGATCGGCACAAAGTCTGTTTATCCGTCTGTTGTTGAAGCAATACGTTTCATTAAATTAAATTAATTTAGCGGCTGGCTAGTTAGCTAGCTACCGTGCCTATTCCGTCATGCTTTCTTTGTGGTAAATTTCAATTATTGGCTTGTAGTGACTTGAAAAAGCTTTGTAGCTTGTTATCATGATAGAGAGGTGAAAATGGCACTTGAGAGGTAAAGCAGTGAATCAGAGAAATACAGCGTTAGGTTACTTGCGTGACCCCGGTTCTCACATTGGGAACTTCTACGGCGTGACCTCATCTCCTCCTCCAGTTCGGCTTGGTAAGCCATTAGGAGAGAAGTGGCATTGAGATCAACAGTGCTGCTGCCTTGTGCACCTTCTCTGTCAAACTGGATTGGAAATGGTCGGCTCTGGACGGGTGACCGGGCCCCGGGGACGACAGGCATCTTTTCGGGCGGAGGTGAGCCGCCACCAAGGGCTCCACTGGGGGCATTTTACAGAAGCCATGGCTCTCCATTCCCTCACAATCAAGCATGGAACTGCCGGTCACAGGATGCTTCTCTCTGAACGGTTTATTTCGCCAAGAGACAGCAAATTATTCCAGTAATTCTGGGAAAACCTGTCCTCTTCACTTTGGGGAATGTTTTCCCGTCATAACGGGATTGTTGCACCTCAGCCTGGACTTCAGGCCATTGGATCTGGAGCTTAGCAGCCGTGCTTTGCACACAAGTCCGATATGAGAGAATATCAGTTCCTGTCACATGCTGGAACCGCCATTGAGGTTTTATGTTTTGAAACCCGACTGAACAGTAGTGAAGAGTCGTCATCCAACCACCGACCCACCAACCGAGTCATCTGCCACTTCCACCAAATAATCCAGCGGATCTGCCTCAAGGTAGGGCGCAGGAAACTCGACAAATATCCTTTAGCAGCGGCGAAGCAATGTCAAGTTCAGCTCAGATGCTCGGGGATAGCGGGAGCCGACAGGAAGCATTGCTACTTCAAGGCGGGTTATCCAGCAGGAGTATTGCTACACTGTGATGCGTTAGCCCGGTGAAGCTAACGCTAGTTTGGGGAAATTGTTTCTGCTTCCGTGGGGCATTGTTGCCATGCTGCCGCTCGGTTTGACTAGCTGCTGAAAGTATTGCTACTCACAGTTATCAGCTCACACTACTGTTTGGTCACAGATTAGTCAGAGCGATAACTTTCTAAAAACTAAGCTGACCGTGAAAAAAGCACCCGGTGACAGAGTTATCGTATTAGCCGTATTTTGAATGAATGCAACTGAAGCGTAATGCTTTATCCTGTCCACTGGACTCTGGTGTGTTGTCTGCTGTGGTCGCTCTGCCTGAGTGTGTCTCTCTCTGACCCCCGCTCTGGGTCAAACAGCGACACAGACCCGCAGCACTTAATACATAAACAGACAGAGAGCAGAGGAGAGAGGGAGACAGCAATGTGACCTGGTGGCCATGTTTGGATAAAGTCCCGACCTCACCTGCACACTGTTATTATCTGGGGCTTCACACCCGCTGCCCAAAGACTGATGCCGAGAAACCAACAATGCAAAATAAGAAGGAAAGAGACAACCCAGGCAGAAAGCAGGGTCTCTGCAAATACAGACACTGCCACACACTTATAGTGGGTCAGAAGTGATGCTTTAATCTACATGTTTTTTGGCAAAAAGCTGTTTTAAAATACAGGAATAATGTTGTATTCGTTATTCATGAATGGACCTCATTACCTTATTTAAGATGTAAGGCGTTTGAAGCATATTTTGATGATTATCAAGATACCATTTTTTTTTGGCCAGGACAATCGTGACAAAACATTTTCATATCGTCCGAGCCTACACTGCTCACAGAAAACCCAAACGCCGGTTGATGGCCAGCGGCACCACTGGGTCTAACGTAGATCTGCTTAATGCTGCGTTCACATATTCACGCGGCGTTACTCGCGCCGGAGAGGGAGCGTGACTTATCGCCCTGGAAGCTGTTGTTAGCCTATGCTATTTATTTCCTCCATCAACCATGGAAAAAATAACCTATTTCTGTTCAGTATTTGTTGTGGAAGTCCCAGATATCCCGGGAAACTAAATGCCTTCTTGTCTGGGTTCATAACATAGTCCGTAAGGAGCTCCATGGATTTCATCGAGGTGTGTTCATTGTGTCTAGCAAGCCACACGTCAGCTGGTTTACCACAGATGTATGAACACAAAATAAACAGATTTTGCTGTGATTTAACTGCAATAAACAGACAAAAAGGATGTTCTTCTGTTCTTAGACCTCAGTCTCATGCTGAGGATTGTGTCCTGTATCACACTTGCATTCAGCGCAAATAGCTCATATATCACAGCTTTATAATGCTGCTCCCTGCTGCTCATAATTGACAGGTCACTGCTGCTGTCAGCTGGGACTGAGTGACAAGTGACCTGCCTCACAAGATAAGCAGCACTATGTCAGCTTGTTAGCTCAGCCTGTTCTTCACATTTATCTGGCAGGCTGCAAAGTGGCTAAAAGACCCGTGATGTGACCAGCGAATGTCAAAACATGGATATCACTGCCAGTGTGTTGGTGATCCCAGCTTCTGTCAAATACATACAGCTTGATTAAACTCGTCCATATGACATGTTCATAGTCAAGTTGTTATTCCTCTTCGACTGATTAGGGATGTCGCAAGACGAGATACTGTATTGTCTCTTCTACACAGTCCTGCTTGACTAAATTACAGAACGACTAATGAAAATTGCATTGAGAATTAGAAAATGCATTATAATGCATTTCAGCTCTATTTATTAATAACAAGCATTGGGCAAAGGTTAATTACAACGTTATAATTGTGTTTGAATGTTATCTTGTAAGATTTAGTTTTTGGCGACAAACTTGAAGTGGATCATCAGGAATTAATCAAAAAGTTCCAAAAAGTATGGAAATGTTCATAAACTTCATTGTTTTTCTTTTCTTTTGTGATTAATACACTTTTATTGGTAACGACTACTGGTATTGTGACATCCCAAAAAACAGCAAGACGAAAGGAAATTGATGGACTTAATTCAACCTTCGGTGAGTCCTGCCCCTCGAGGGCAGATTATAGCTATTAGCTTAGCATTACCCAGCTCTGACCAGGGCCCAACAGCTATCCACGCCTCCTCATTGGACTCGTGTGCAATTGTTTCAGGTTTTCTTTATTTTCAGGCAGGTTTGGTGAATTTCAAGCCTGGGTCACATGTAGTAGGGATGCTTTGTACCTGCAGATACACATTTTAAATAGGTATGTAAGGTGTCTATGTAGAACATGTGGAGCTAACATTAGCAGAGTACAACAAATCAACACCTCTATGCTTCGCTTGCTACTGAAGGCATGCTGAATGTACACATGCTGCTCTTGCTTTTTAACGATTGTAACAGTGAATGACATGAAGGATCCTACAGAGAAAGACCTTTTTGTTGAAGAGTAAAATCCTTTTTCATTCAACCAGAAACAGCAGCTACAGCTCTCTCTCAATTCACAGTGTTAGGTGTGAAAATATCGGAAGTGGAGCGAGAAGGAGGTCGGGTATTAGAGCGGCAGCTGTTGTAAAGCCAGAATATTTTCACATGGAACGCTGGTAATTAAGGTTGTTGTGAAGCTGGTGATGGTTTGAATGGTGGAAATACTAACCAAGAGCACTTTGGTGAGTTTCATTTTGTTCCTTGAAGGAGCGAAGGGGCAGGACTTAGCGAAGGGTCAGTTGGTGTTGATTGTTTGTTGCTTTGATGAATTCTGATGAATTTAAACTTCATTACTTGTGTTATTAGTTGTGTATACAATCATTTCACAGAACTAAGATATCGAGATCTTGTAATCAGTATAAAGTGAATGCACTCAGTTGGCTACACATTATTTCTTTTACTATCTGACTTGGTTACGTTCTGACTCGCAGTGACTGATGCACAACACTGGCCAGAACTCCTCAACAAACCCAATGAGAGCAATTCATTTTCCTGTTCTTGGTTGGATTCTTTGTCACAGAGTATGTTAGGAGTTGTTTTGACAGCATTGGTTTAGACCTGCTCCTAAACCTAAGAACACAATCAATCCAGAGTTGTCCTTCGGGAATGTTTTTTTTTTATCCAGCCGAGGAAATGGCGGCTCGTGTCTGGCACTGGAAATACCAGCTCATATGTCTCAAAGCTATCACTGTATGAGACGCTACATCATGACCATGAGTCAGACTCCAACTAAACCTGCATGGCCTGGAGCCACTACATGTGTCACCGCAGCGAGCTGGAAATATCACAGCGCTGTACCCTTGCCACCGCTCTACTTTGGCATGACAAAGAGCCAGTGTTCTGAACGTGCACAACATCAAAACATGTCCGTAGCTCGTCACATTACACTTCCCTGCCTTGACATCCCTTCCGTCAACCCCATTCTTCCATCCCTGTTTCTGTCAAAAGCACATGATCAAATGCACTCAGTTAGATTTATATAGTTCCATTGTGCCATGCTGACGTTTTCCATTTCACCCCTCCTATCTCACCTCTCTTCCTGTGCTCTCTAATCCCTTCCTCCACCTCTCGGGTCACCGTGCATCTCTCGCTCGCTATGGGTTTCTAGGTGAACATATGCATTTTCCTCTTCGAGACGCATTGATATTCAGACTTCTCAGCTGTTTGAAAATAGCATTTGGCAGGAAAGTAAGGCCGCGCAAGGAGCACAGTGGTTCTCCTCCGGCTCTATTTGTGATTGATTCACCCTCCGTGTCAGAGATTGTCTGATAGATGTTCGGGCCGCACAGCCTCAACATCTCCCCTGTCACTATCACAGCATAAAGAATAATTTCATTGGTCAGGCTCAGCTCTAAAAAAAATCTCCAATTTGTCAATGGCCTGCACGTGTGCAAAATGTTAAGTTAGTTAAGATTCCTTCAAAATGGAAATCATTTTAGAGATGTAATACAAGATGGGATTTACTTCTTTTCTTTTTAAAGGATTGTTATGCAGACGACACGAGCACGGAGAGTGATAATTGGATAACGGGAGTTCATGTTCAGTGGAGTGCAAGCCGACACTCTGATCAGTGATATTACAAGGCATGCACTTCACTTAAACTTTAATTTGGAATGTTTAAGAGCGGTATTAGTTTCTTGTTTTTCTGTTTGATTCCTCTAATCTTCCTCTTTCCACTTTGAAATCCCAAGTGAACTATAAACAACCTGTGATTTTCAAACTGCCCCATTCGCTTTCATGTTGTCTGCTGAACAACATCAAAAACAGCCTGAGAACATTCGATCCCTGTTAGAAAAGTACAGTTAACACGTTGCACGCTGTTTACATATTTATCTATTGGGGCCTGTTGACCGTGTTTGTATCCAGGTTTCTAATTGAGATTTAGGCCATGTCTACACTAGGCCGTGTGTCGTTGGATGCAGAGTTCTCAAATAGAACCGATCTGCGTCCACGCGGGAGTTTTCAGCATTATTGGAGCATCCACACGGCAGCCTTCAAGGCGGACAGCACGTGACCATTAACGTACACTGGGCATGCGCGTGATGGTGTAAACAGGAAGTCTGTCTGTCTCTCTATATCTCTCTCTCTCTCTCTCTCTCTCTCACACATCAGCTTTACTTTAAAATCAACACTTACACGGAAACGTTTACTCGATTATGGTCCATAAATGTGGTCAACACACGTCGATCACTCGCTTCCATGTGTTGTTGTCGTGGGGGCTGATGAATGTGACGTTAGCTCCGCGATTAGCATTAGCGAATATAATATATCTTCGTACATATTTTCAAAAAGAAATACTTGCAGACTAAGGTCTCTCAAGGCTACCAAACGGAAGAAGTAAAAGGAATCAGCGTCGATCACTCGTCTCACTCGTTTCCTCTGTTTGTAGCTGTACTCTGAATAGCATTTATTGCTAACTGTAGCTTCAGCCACCGCTCCGTGGGTGATCGCTGATGGTCAAGCAGCTCGCTCATCGCTCGAAGAACAGCTCGCCTCCTCCGCATGTAGGCATTAGCAGCATTGTAAAATGACGAATTTAACTCCACAATAGCTGCTAGTACAGACAACAAAGCAAGCAATCCATGTTGAAATGAAGCCCGGCTGTTTTGTTTTCTTCCGGGTACGGGTCACGTGATAGTGAGTGTGACGAATCAGGGACGGAGACGTCATGGCTGGTAATAACCAATCCAGTAGCGAGCACGGGTGTGGGCTCATTTTTTTCTAACAGGCATCCGTATCGACGTCTACACTGAACCAAAACCCCGGGGTTCTCAGATACCTCCAACCTCGGCGGAGTTTTCAGGTTCCTCCTGAAAGGCTGCTCCAAAACTCCGGGGTGGTGTGGCTGCTCAGTGTAAACGTAGGAAAAGTGGACTAGTGTAGACATGGCATTAGTTTGAAGGTCCTCTTCGTATGGAGTACCAGCATGCAGTTCACATCTACATACGACAGAATGAATCTCAAATGTGCCTCAAGTAAGGGTTACGGCTCAATAGCATTGAACCAAATCCATCTCCCGTATCAAATGCAATTTGAATCATCCCTATCAATTTTAGCGTTCAGAATACATTTGCAAGCGACTGAAGTTAAATAACCAGATGAACACGATCCATTCATTGTTGTGACCTTTTTAAATCTAACTTGAACTTTAATTTGAAACCGACTGTCGAGGCATTCCAGGCTGGTGCAGCAGAGACGACTTCAAGATAGAAGCTGGAGATCACATTCAGACATGATGCACACAATACATATATTACTGCAGCTCAGTGGTGTATAGTAACGAAGTAGAAATACTTCGTTACTGTACTTAAGTAGTTTTTTTGGGTATCTGTACTTTACTTTACTACTTATATTTCTATTTACTTTTACTTTTACTTCACTACATTTTGCAAAGAAAACCGATACTTTTACTCCGATACATTTCCCCTGAAACCTTCGTTACTCGCTACAAAATCAAATCTATCTTTAGAAAAAAATGAATCATGAGACCAGCGTCGGGGACTGTGGTGGAACACAGACTGCAAGCAAGCAGGTTTGGTGAATCAGTGGTCCTAGCAGCAAGTTAAATCATTGGTTAATCACGTTAATGCACAATTGCAAACAAGTGCTCTCAAAGCCGCGGTGTTTTGATTCCCAGTGATGCCCAGGATGCTACATGCTATAAGCTAGCGGGCGACTACCTGAGTAGAATTCACTCTACGATGACTGATTTCATGACGGAAGCAGAAATGGAAGCACCTGCTACTCCCGCAACAAACTACGGTGGTGACGAAGACCAACACCCGTGGATCGCTAGCGAGTTAGTGAGCTGAGGAAGTGTTGACAGTTGTGCAGCACTTGTTGGCTAACGTTAGCTGTAGCTATATACACGGATTGACAGGAGCCGCGAGAGCGCAGCATTCGGGGAATCCTTCGCAGCTGTGCGCAAGCTGTGTGTTACGCTGAACACACCTCTACCTGCCTCAGCGGCCTGTGAAAGGCTAGTTAGCATCGCAGGACTAGTCTTCAGCCCAAGAAGAGCGAGACTGAATTCTCCATTTTGAAGATGAACAGGACATGTTTCAGTTTCAAGTAATGACTGTGTTGCTGCTTTAGTATTGATCATGTTTTGATATTTGAGTCATGTTGTGGATGATCAGATGGAGTTATGATGGTAGCAGTCGCCCAATTGCAGATTCAGCTTGAGCAAAACCTTTGCCCATTGTGTTCAATTCAGGCCCATAGGAGTTTACAAGGCAGGTGTCCTTTCTCTAAACACTGACCTGATGCATCAAGTGGATATGTTTTGCTGAACATAATATTATGCATTTGCCCTCTACATCCTCTAGTCTAATGAGCATACTTATAAACGCACTGTTACAACTCCTTCATAGTGTCATATTGCTTTTCGGAGAATTATGATGATAAGTTCATAGTAGATGCAAAAGTATACTTATGTACAATATATTATGTTGAACATTGTTGCTCCTGAATGGATCACAGCCAACACAATTATGTTCAACACAGCTCATGTCCTTGGTCATGGTGCCACAGCACTTAAAAGAATAAACCTCATAATTCTCAAAATTATGACCCTTCGCTTTTTTATTAACAGCATACTTGTACTTTTACTTTCAATTAACAGGTTATGATGTTCATTTAATGTTCAGGTTATGATGTACATTTAATATCAGAAAATTACTTTTGATACTTAAGTACTTTTGTACTTAAGTACAATAAATATCAGATACTTTAAGACTTTTACTCAAGTAGTATTCTAATAGGTGACTTTTTACTTTTACTTGAGTAGTTTTCCAGTAAGGTATCTTTACTTTTACTCAAGTATGGCTTTTGAGTACTTTATACACCACTGCTGCAGCTGCCCTTGACCGAAGATTTCCCCCAAAAAACGTTCCTGCCATAAGATGAGAGGCCTAAACGTGCAAGTCAAAGCTCAAGCTCTTGCAATGCAAGAATAAAAAGGGAGGAAGAGGAAACACGGCAACATCACAATGTGGAACAGGAAACCACCAGTTTCAGACCGGAGGCCGTGTGTCTGCTGGACACTTTGCTTAGCTCAGATTCAACAGTGAGAGGGCGATGGACGTGATCAAGGCGATGATACTCCCGGTGAAATGGTAAGGAAGAGGTACTAACGTACTTTGGAGAACTGCCTATCCCAAAGATGACGACCCACTCAAATGGTCGAAGATGCATGAAGCAATGTCACACAGTCGTACTGCAGCATCACCGCCATCCAAACCCCATCCAAACGCCATCCAAATGCCATCTAAACACCATCCAAACGCCATCTAAACGCCATCCAAACCCCATCCAAACCTCATCCAAACGCCATCCAAACGCCATCCAAACGCCATCCAAACGCCATCCAAACGCCATCCAAACGCCATCCAAACGCCATGCAAACGCCATCCAAACGCCATCCAAACCCCATCTAAACGCCATCCAAACGCCATCCAAACGCCATCCAAACGCCATCCAAACGCCATCCAAACCCCATCCAAACGCCATCCAAACGCCATCCAAACCCCATCCAAACCCCATCCAAACCCCATCCAAACGCCATCCAAACCCCATCCAAACGCCATCCAAACCCCATCCAAACGCCATCCAAACCCCATCCAAACGCCATCCAAACGCCATCCAAACCCCATCCAAACACCATCCAAACCCCATCCAAACGCCATCCAAACGCCATCCAAACGCCATCTAAACGCCATCCAAACGCCATCCAAACCCCATCCAAACCCCATCCAAATGCCATCCAAACACCATCCAAACCCCATCCAAACCCCATCTAAACGCCTCTTCTCAGCTGCAGGAAGCATCACAAAGCAAAGAGCAAACCTGACTTCAGAGAAAACATGCTTACATTCCTCAGATGTAATGCTATTTATATATATTCAGATTGTCCTGTGAACTGACTAACATTACAATTACTAACACATGGCCTACAATCTTTTTTTTGCACTATATTTGTTTAGCTGAATTTAATGTTGCACTTAATCTTTAATGTGCATGACGCCCTAAATCTTATGTTGGTCTTAATTTATATTGGACTGATGGACATTTCTATTACTAATCGATGCTTTTTAGCTCTTGGCACTTTATTTGGGAAATCACTATAATCAGAAAATGCTTGAGAGATCAATCGATAAAAAGATAATCGTTGGCTGCTTACCCGTTGTGAAGTTGGGTGCCAACAGGGCTCCACACTGTCGGCCTCTTCTCTTTCACATACACACACACAAACGCCCACACTTGCACTCTTTCAAGCCCCCTGAACAGCTGCTAATGAATTGTAGTTGGACACATTAATAAACCTTTGATTCTCAGGGGCTCGCCACAGCAGCCGTAGTGAAAGCAGATGCAAATTGCCTCCATTGTAGAATGAGGGTGAGGGCTAGCTTTGTGCTCCCAGACATCGATTTCAGCCCAGTAATTATCAGCGCATTTTACACAAGAACGTGGAACAAAATAATGATTTGTACCCAAATCCTGAGTAAAATAATGAATTTAAAATGTGTGTTTTTCCCGTATTTCCGAACAAGAAGGCCAGCATCAAAGCAATGCTGTGATTAAGGGCAACATGACAACACAATCTCTGACGTGAAGTGCAGGAGCGTCTAAGTGATTCTACTTTATTGGAGAGATCTCATCTTTGGCTGATGCAATTTACTTTGCAAAGCGTTTACTGGGGGGCGTTTGAACAGGATGCCCAGAAGCAATGAAACACTGTCATTGAAAAACAAAACTGAAGTAACATTTTAGCGACTCAATGCTAGATGAAAGATCTCCAAATTTGGCCACATGGAATTTAAACACTTTTTTCTCCTCTGCTGTTTTAAAAAGCAAAGCAGTTTGACACCAATCATGGATTGAAGGCGTGCGGAGAAGGAAGAAGCTCTTTGAATGTTGATCAAACACAACTGTATGGTATGATTTTGCAAGGCTGAAAAGAAATATATTTCCAGCATCTTCAATGGGTGGCAAGCAGAGGGCTCCTCTCATTACTGCTCCCTGTGATGGGTGTGAGCCTCCTCTCCATGGCAGTGAGCTGCCATCTTAAGCTGTCACAGCCCAGAAGATATGCGACAAAACTCCCCCTTTAATCAGGAACCATCACATCCCCTTTAATCAACTCACCTGTCCACGCCATGTCACTCTCTTTGCTTCTGACGCATGTACACATGAGGATTGCCTCTTCGACGTATCCAAACTCGTCCTCATTAAAAACAACATCCTGGATTCTGAACAGACTAAAAAAAATGACAGAATTCAAATGAAGTTTTGGACCGTGATAAGTTCATTTCAATTTGGATGAGGCTAACAATGCCAGTGTTTAAATAATGAAAAACCTCATCGCAACCTTTTTGAGGAGGTCGTATTGTGAAGTCACACACGGGGGCTGAAGAGCTTTCGCCACCACTTTGATTGTAAAGTACTGATTTGAAAGAACGAGCTTGAATAATAAAAAGAGAAATCATTCACTTTGAATAGCCTCCGAGGTAGATCTTGTCTCTTCAAAATGTCATTTAAAATGTGTTTCAGGACGGTAATACCCTGCAGTGCATTAGGATCCAGAGGGGTGGTTTTACACTCATAGATATATGGCCTTTGTGAAGGCACATCGGCTGTATAAATAGTGTAGTTTTCCATAAGCTGTCATGTCCTTCTGTTCGAGTCGTTGCATTCTGAACACTTGATGTTTGCCTCTTTGTCTGTCCTTCTGTTGTGGGTGCTGAGGAAGCTACATGGTCGTAGTAAATAATGTTCCGAGTGCAGTTCGTCATCGAGGTACTTTGGATACCTCGTGTTAAATTCAGCTATTTGTCGAAACCCTGCAGCTGCTGCGGATGATTAAATCTCAGCAGTTGCTGACCTCCTGCCAAAGATCAGGCCGAATCTCCATAACCACAGCAAGACCTTAATCTGCACTCCCACCTTCAAAAAGACCCTCTTCCTTCCTGCAAGCATTTCAATGATAATTAATACTTAAGCCGTCAATTGGAACAGCAACCCACAGAGAAGGGGAAACCTGCTCTACCTGACTATTTTACTCCGAAGACGAAATCGCTGTCCACACTAAGGCTGACAGACGGGCTACTTTGAGGCGCCATGAATAACAACTAGCCATGGAAAACGCTGTGGCCTCACTCAAGTAGGTGTCAGGAAGTCAAGTGGGTTTTGTGTTATCTCTTTGTACTTTCAGCTGCCTATTAGCATAGCTATTCAGACGGCAAGGCCCATGGCCCACAATGGGAATAGAAAGGGGAAGCCAATCTCTCTCTCTTACTTCCCTCTTTATGTCTTTCTCTCACTCCTCTCGCTCCCTCACTCCTAACTAATCCGCTAAGTCCCATGGGGGGCTGGAAGTCGTTGAGTTCTGAAGAGGCTTTTTGTCTTTCAAAAAGGTAGTGTGAGTGGACGCAGTGTGTGTGTCTGTGTGTGGTTGAATGTGTGGACTTGCATGCAGTCTCAGAGGTTTGCTTGGGAAAGCTGAGCCCCTGAAATATCCTGTGAAGTGGGTAGTCTTATTTAAAGGGTAACTTGTAATTTATATGAGAAGGAAAGAACAAAAGTCAGTTCTGTGTCCTTGAATTCAATACACCACATTTAGTTCTAGCCCTCTACTATGTCTCTGTCTTACTGAAACACAGCGCGCTCTACGTGCACTCGTTGCGCTTCATCGGAGTCTTCTGCAAGCTGCGTGACAGTCAGGTTTGTTCATTAGTTCATTGTGCCGTTCATAATGATCATTTTGGGCTGTTGGTTTTGGAGGGCTGCGCCGTCAGTGTTGCAGACTTGGCGACTATCTCGTTAGAATAAGTCACTTTTTTAAATGTATTGCTGCTCGCTGCTTTTATTGGAAAAGAGTTGACAACACTGGGCTGAATTATTCCAGTTGGATGATTTATTTCAATCAAGCGTACTCCTGCTTTAGTGTCCCTCCTGTCAGACTGTACTGCCCACGCCTATGACACACAACACAATGATTGCAGAATAGAATGGGTGGATGAAATGCCTACAACACATGTGTTATGTAGAAACGGGGACAATTGTCTCACCTAGTGGTGGATGTTGTTTGTCTATTTCATATTTTGGTAATATTTGGTAGAGCTAAATAAAGTCTTGTGTCTACGCAACTGCAGCCTTCCAGGGTCCCAAACACTTATCACCCTTCAGGTCAATGCGTATTTGTCTATATCGGCTATGCTTTTTAATCCAGCTCCACCACACCCCAGTTGTGAGCTTTTAAAAATGACCATATTGTAGAAGTGCAACGCTAAAACGTACTTTTTAAAATAGAGACACACCTAAGCTGACTGCGAATGGTACATTACGGTGTATGCTGGCAATCAATCAAACTGCACACACTCGGCCATGTTATTTTTGGGGGATATTGATTGAGCCTGTTGCCATAGTAAATGTTCGTCTCATCTTTAGCTCCTCTCCTGTTCCACTCCAGCGTCGGCCGTTCAGCTGACCGAACCAGCAGCCCTCTGCCCGTACAATGTGCGTTTCACTGTTGCTATCTCATATCGATCCTCCCCCTCCCGTTCCTCTCTGCCTCTGATGGCTTCTCAATAAGTGCATAGATCTGTGATTGATTTTACCATTGGATGTCTCCTTACAGTCATTATGAGAGAGTATGGAGGGCCCATAATGGGATCTGATGTCTGTGAGTGTTCACAAATCACTTTGCCATTGAACCGAAGCTTGATTCAGCCGACTTCGGTTGAGATCATGTCCCAGAGAATCCACTTTAAACACACACTGATATCTTTTGCACCAATCCACGCTTTTTACCAGCATGATAGTTTTGTGTCTGCAGCTCCATAAGAGAAAATATTCTGTGTTTTCCCTTACTGGTTAGTCTCGTGGCCTCTTCTTCTTACTTCTAAATCCTCTATTCCACACCATTCCTTCTCCCTCCCTCTGTCCCTCGCTAGCCGTGCCGTGACCTTTTTAGCGGCTGCTTAAACAGATTAGCTGTTATTAAGAGCTGTGCACTGCTGATGACTCTTTCATGAGGTAGGGCCCACGGGGGAAGGAGACTGGAGGGAAAGAAAGGACAGGTTGGATGCAGACTGAAGGGGGACAAAAGGCTGAACTATGGGTCAACAGGTAGGCATGGAGGTTCGGGAGGAGCGAGTGGATCCTGGAGAAGACATGACGGAGAAATGGGTAAGATGTGTAATGAAGGTATTGGGAGAGAGGTACTAGAGTGGACTTAAAACCAGAGATAATTGGCATACACTGGAATGGGAAGAAGCTGCTAAACAGTGGTCAAACTATTGCTCTAGTAATGTGCTTATTGTAGACGGTTGCATTTCTGCATCATCTTCTGACTCTTCTGGTGCTGTAACCATAGACTGTATATAGGAAGTGGACGTAGACATCGTGACATCACCCACTGGGTTTGTGTACTGCTGTTTTGAAGCCTCGAGTTTGCCGATTTCGCAGTCGCCATCTTGGATTACGACTGGTGCCATGTTGTTTTTTCAACCAATGAACAGAAGTTACCACAGTTGGAATGCGGAGGAGTGACGTAGAGACTCTGGTTGCGTCAGCGGCCCGTCAATCCCAGTAAGCCCATCCTAAAGCATCCTCCGCTTTATGGTTCATTTCATCTAGAAGGGACCATAACTTACGAAATGAACATCATGTTGTCTTGAAAAAGACCATAAACTCATGTTTACAATGTTTACTGAGTTCATAAAACAAGTGAAGAGGAGGGTCATTTTCTCATAGACTTCTATACAACCAGACTTCTTTTGCAAGCAGAGGAGTCGCCCCCTGCTGGTCAGAGAGAATGCTAGTTTAAGACACTTCCACACTGGCTTCACTGGGCAGAACCGGAGGTTGCTTCCTGGTTACAGCGGTATTCGATTTTTACGATCTGATAACCGTCTCAGAAAATATCACTATCACGTTATTATTAACAGTTACAATGACTTACTGGAATGATAATGTGATTATTACAATAAACATAATTATACACATGATAATACAGCGCTGTACCGCGATACAGGTGCATCGTTACAACCCTGAACTCAAGTTTTAAAAAGGCCAATCCTGTTGTTGAGAGATTATACTCCACATTTCTTTTTGAGTTATGTTTTAAGGGGAAACACAGTTTCTGCCTGCATTATGCTCCCTGTTAGCTTTTTCTTCGTGTAGGAGGGACGACAGAAAATCGAGAACAAAAGCACTTTGGTTCAGGTAGAGAGAGCTCGTGTGTTCAGTTAAACAAGCCTCCTGCGTTGTCCATTGTTCTTCAAGTCAGTTTATTTGAATTTAAAATCAAAACCAATCCCAACTGGGTGCCGAAATATAGCCATGAAAACAATATGCTTTATTTGCTGACAGCAGATATTGTATCAAAAGCACTGATATTGCAGGCAAAAACAATGAAACATGTAAAAGTGTTCAGAATCAACAGTGTTTCTTCATTATCTTGACAGAAAACATAATCCAGGTGGGACTATGCTTTTTACTAAATGTATTTAATGTTGCAAATCAATAGTGCATAAACATAATTTGTAGGAGACAGGGTTGTCAACATTACAAGATTCATGTATAGTTTAGAATATCTTACAAACCAATCACAAGAGAGGTGGAAGTGACACTTTAACTGCTGCATCGATAATGAATCTCATTTAGCAGAAACTACTTCACAGCTTCCCAGCATGGTACGTCACACATCACGCTCTAGAGTCCATGGCCTCCTCTGCCAGATGTCAAATGTATTTCACTCAGGAAAGACAAGTAACTAAAGAAAAGATAATTGTTGTTTGATGATAAAGTCCTGACAGACGAAGACAAGACGAAGAGTCTTTGGCGCTTCGGCTCTACAGGAGATTTGTAATGGAGGGGCGTCTGCCTTGAACAGCAGCAGGATGAACCCCCTGTGGAGTCCACACACTGGTGGAGGCTGATGATTCTCGTGAGACTGGTAGGCTGAAGGAGCCTGATGAATCTGCGTCGACTGGGCGGTGATGTAACGGCAGCATGAACGTGCTAAAGGCTTATTTAAAAAGAGACGGCAGCAAGATGACAGACTAATAATGTCGGGGGCTTCAGTGCTACTGGATAGAGGAGACCAGCGTATGAGAACGGCTGATATCACGATCGACAGCCCCAAACGATGAACACAAGGAAGCCATCAGTGAGTATGCTGCACTCCTGACTGACCTTAGAACGGTCACAGCCCGCTCAGAGACTGCTACCAAACAAGGAGACAAACTGTAGTGACGTGTGTGTGGATCTGTTGGTGCTGTGGACAAAGGAACAGAACTCAAACACAAACCAGAGCAGCTGAGTCATGCCGGTGAAGAAAGCATCTCCCTGCAGAGAGCGAGGCAGCCGAACGGAGTGTTTCAGGGCTCAGGTGTGGCTCACACGGCTGATGAGCCTCCATTCAGCACCTGCAACCGACATCCACCTGCACAGCAACAGGGACACCTAGTGTCTGGGAGGTGGAGGGTCCTCACAGCATCACAGCCCGGTCCATATTGGCTGAGTCGTGTTTGAATACAGTCAATGTGGAGCAATTCCACGATGGAGGTCTAGAGTAAAAGCCTGAAAGGAAACATACATCGACAAATACACAAGAAATGCAAGTTCATATTGCATATATTTGTCCAAAGACGTAAGAGTGAAAGTTCTGCTTCTGTCATGAGGGGAGTCATATGGGGCGACCGTGGCGCACTGGGTTAAGCGGTCATCTGGGAACCAGAAGGTCAACGGTTCGATCCCCGACTGGGACGTGTCACGTGTCGAAGTGTACCTGAGCAATACACTGAACCCCCGGCTTGTCGGGTGCCGATCAATGGCAGCCCACTGCCAGAAAATGTCCCCCTTAAAGGGATAAAGATAGTATAAATTCTATTCTATGAAAAATAAATCAAAAGTTGTAGCTAATTGTTGAATTTATATTTATTTCCCCCCAAAAACTTCTCATTACTCTCTGATACGACTCATGATGCGTCACTGGCTGTGCGTTGGCCAAATGATCAAACACTCACATTTCTCAGCTCGGTTGAACTCCTCCCAGAACACACACACACACACACTTCTCTCCCTATAAATTGTGCTAAAAGAACAGTTCCATTCAATTTGCAGGTTCTATCGATCCTGTGCAGTAATTAGTGAGAGTTATTATAAACAGAGAATGATCTGTGTTGCTTGCTGGACGCCTCTCAGTGTTATCTAGTCACTAATGTATACAGTGTCAAATTTAAAACTCATTTTTTATTCCCCGCTGCTGACAACTGATTGTAATAACCATACAAATTGCTCCTTGTGGGTCCTGGCTTTGCTTCTTGCTCTCCTCTCTTCCTCCTGACCCAGCACCATTCATTATTCTGATCCAACACAAATGGAAAAAGAAGAACTCAAGGTCACATTTCATCAGCTGCTGTTGTGTGCTGAAGCATATTTCTTCCTTAGAACACCTTGACATTTCTGTTAGAGAGCATTTTTTCCATCTCCTGGTGAAATATGCTAGTCAGTGCTGTCTGTGTGCGTTGGTGTGTGAGGGTGAGCGATGTAAAGTGGGTGTGTGTTTGTGCCTGATATGTGTGAGTGTGATGTACAATCTAGTAAATTGAAGCAACGTGGAGATTGGAGTATCGATGGATCAATAAATTGATAGCGTGTTGGTGATGAGCCCTGTCAGGGTTTGTCATTCTTTTAGTGGACCACATTTATGGTATTTTTGTCTCCATCCAATATATCTTTTCCCATTGGATGCAATTAACATTTACTGACATTCTAATGGACACTCTTCTATAATCCTGTGTGATTTCATAATGGCTGAGGCTTACTGCGGACGTTCATTCATTATTTCCTGTTGGAGTCCCTCAACTGGGCCTGCAATGTCACTTACATGATTTGATCTTTTTCACTGTAATTATAACCAAACGTTTACGAATTCATTCACTTTTCTCTGCATTTCCTCGACCACCATCACATTCCAAGGTGAGTACATGTCAAGACTGTCTTACCTGTCCCCACACACACACACAAACACACACACACACACACACACACACACACTCAAAGTGTGGTCCTTTGTGTAACTAAATTTATTGAGGAACACAAGTGAATGAGTTCATAATACAACCAAACCAAATATCTTAAAATGCCCTTCATGGGTTTCTCTCTCTCTCTCTCTCTCTGAATGCTATAGCATGCTAGAAAACCCCGACTTTATTAATAAGCAAGTGCTCCAACTTGTGAAAGTGATGTTTTTAATTATCTCGGTGCAGAGAGCTCGGCCACCGATTAGAATCAGTCTGTGACCGTCGGCGACAGCAAATCAGGAAGAAGCACCGGTCACTGATGTGACGGCTCTGCTGCCAGAGGGGCAGAGCGGGCAGATTTACCCCCCCCCCCCCCCCCCACTCTGACAACTGCTAAAGGTATCGCACACATTGTTCTAATGAGGACCAGGCTGGCAGTGCTCTGTGCCCTTCACTCTGCATGGGGGGGGGGGGGGGGGGGGGGGGTCGATACTGTAGGTAGTATAGGGGGGGGGGGTAGGTACTGTAGGTGGCATGGGGGGGGGGGTAGGTACTGTAGGTGGCATGGGGGGGGGGTAGGTACTGTAGGTAGTAGGCCCCGCCCCCATCACACACACACACACTTAGGCCCCGCCCCCATCACAATCACACATTTAGGCCCCGCCCCCATCACACACACACACCCCCACTTAGGCCCGCCCCATCACAATCACACCCCCCATCACACACTTAGGCCACGACCCAATCACACACTTAGGCCCCGCCCCATCACACACCCACACCCACTTAGGCCCCGCCCCCATCACACACACACCCCCAACCTATATATATAGGCTTGGCCTGTACATTTCCTCACACATTTCAGAGGAGACATCAAATTGGAGTGGAGACACACACTTGACAATTGCATTGGGACTACAAATAAACCAATAAAATAAATTGGAAAACTCACGTACAGTATTTCACATCACATCAAGTTGGTTCAGAAACACAGTTGACAATTGCAATGGCAAGCACACTGAGAATGAGCCAACATAGACAGATGCTGAAGGAGCGCCAGAAGCAGATGGAATTAAATTCCAAAGAGGTTGAACCTCCAATAAATTGTTACCCAAGTTCACTGGAGGAACAAGTAAGACGTGAACTGTTGTACATCGAGGTGAGCTCGAATAATGGAAAACTGTGCGTTTTCTTTGGCAGCAGGAGAAGTCTTACCTCAAGGCCACCGAAGAAGATCTTCAGAGCCAGATCTCCAACTTGCAGAAGAATAACAAATGGTTCAACCTCTTCTAATGCCCGGCTCCCGACTGTCAAAACATCAGATAGTAAAACACTGACGGGGTACATTTTACTGCACAGTCTCCTCTCCTCTCCTCTTCCCTTCCCTTCCCTTCCCTTCTCTTCTCTTCTCTTCTCTTCTCTTCCCTTCTCTTCTCTTCTCTTCCCTTCTCTTCTCTTCTCTTCCCTTCCCTTCCCTTCTCTTCCCTTCTCTTCCCTGCTCTTCTCTTCTCTTCCCTGCTCTTCACTCCTCTTCCCTTCCCTTCCCTTCCCTTCTCTTCTCTTCTCTTCTCTTCTCTTCTCTTCTCTTCTCTTCTCTTCTCTTCTCTTCTCTTCCCTTCTCTTCTCTTCCCTTCTCTTCTCTTCTCTTCCCTTCCCTTCCCTTCTCTTCACTTCTCTTCCCTGCTCTTCTCTTCTCTTCCCTGCTCTTCACTTCCCTTCCCTTCTCTTCCCTTCTCTTCCCTGCTCTTCTCTTCTCTTCTCTTCCCTTCCCTTCCCTTCCCTTCTCTCCTCTTCCCTTCCCTTCCCTTCCCGTCTCTTCTCTTCCCTTCCCTTCCCTTCCCTTCTCTTCTCTTCCCTTCCCTGCTCTTCACTTCTCTTCTCTTCCCTTCCCTTCCCTTCCCTTCTCTTCTCGTCTCTTCTCTTCTCTTCTCTTCTCTTCTCTTCTCTTCTCTTCTCTTCTCGTCTCTTCACTTCCCTTCCCTTCTCTTCCCTTCTCTTCCCTGCTCTTCTCTTCTCTTCCCTTCCCTTCCCTTCTCTCCTCTTCCCTTCCCTTCCCTTCCCGTCTCTTCTCTTCCCTTCCCTTCCCTTCCCTTCTCTTCCCTGCTCTTCACTTCTCTTCTCTTCCCTTCCCTTCCCTTCCCTTCTCTTCTCGTCTCTTCTCTTCTCTTCTCTTCTCTTCTCTTCCCTGCTCTTCACTTCTCTTCACTTCACTTCTCTTCTCTTCTCTGCTCTTCTTGCGTCGCGTGTCGCGTGTCGCGTGTCGCGTGTCGCGTCGCGTGTCGCGTCGTCCCAGGTGAAATATAAATATGCTAAGTAACTTATTTTATACTTAATATATTTTAGTTGTGATTAAATAGTAGTTATGCACAATTGTGTATTTAGTATATTTTTGTGTGCTAAATTGGAACAACTTAATGTAAATAGGTGAAAGCGTGACTTTTGTATACTTTTTATATATTTGCAGTGTACTATTGAAAATGTCAGTATATTCGCCTGGGGTGTCGTGTCGTGTCGTGCCCTGCCTGCCTCCCTCTTTGCTTGCTTGCTTGCCTGCCTCCCTCCCTCTCTGCCTCCCTCCCTCCCTGCAGAGG
>JAFEUB010000576.1:30000-40110 GCA_024529925.1 Ophthalmolycus amberensis | reverse complement strand
TTGTCAGTCAGAGTCCAAAACAACACAAGTCAGGAGTGTTTATGTCCAGTGTTTTATGTACAGATTACAGGTAACAATATACATATATATATATATATATATATATATGTAGAAAAAGAGTCTACAGCACTACTCAGTGGCTAATGTGCCGGACGGTTACAACATTCAAGTTGATTAGTAATACAGTTTAAAAAGAACCACGTACCGTACGTACAGTAATTAGCATCAGCTGTGCTGACTGAGCGTAACGCCCGCTCAGCAGAACTTTAAAGGGACGCGAACATTTTATTTAAATGTGTTAAGTGTGTTCTTCACAACAGTTAAACGGTGTTGAGGAGAAGTTTGTGGGGTTTTTCACCTCACCAACACCGTTTTGTTGTTAACTGGATCCTTAATGTTTCTAGATTCTTACGACGGACCATTATTCCATAAATAGTCCAAAAAGAACATTTAATTGGACAGAGAGTCTTTTATCCTGAAGACAAAGGCCCATTCCTCCTAAAATATGCATTCTCCCTGCAGCAAACAGAAGCACATGGCTACTTATTATGCAGAATGACGTCATTGGACGCCACTCTGCCTCTGATTGGCTGGGTCTCCTCTTCTTCAGTTGGTTGGGTTTATGCATAAGGAGGGAGATTTGGTTGTTGGGGTGAGAATATCAGGGTCAATAAACCAATCAGAGGCAGAGAAGGCAAGTAGGGCGGGTTGTGCCTTCTCTATAGCAGAAAACAAAACTGAATCCAATGGTGCAAAAGCTTCTACGATCAACTTCACGTGTTTCGGTTTGTTACAGAGAGACTTTGTAACGGGCAGTTGGACGAATGGGCTCTGGTCCAATGGAAAATTGTTATAAAGGAATAACGGTAATAACCGAAGATTACTGTGAATTATGGGACCTGTGAAATAAAAACACACCCTCAAAGTTCAACTCTTGCAATGGAAACCATTAGCAATTAGCCTACAATGCTACACAATTTAACGGAAATGTCCAGCGTCCCTTTAAGCTCCATCAACAGTCACAACAACAAAGCACAGGACGTGAACCGCCACCTAGTGGACATACACGATACTACGCCAGAGAAAGTGTGTTGTGCCCAACACTGCCGTTCAAACTGGGATTACATCACGATGAAAAGTTACATTTTTGACAGATTATTTAAACCATTTTTGAGCTTCAGATCAATCCTGAATTGAGTGATAACCGGGTTGATGATGATGGCGGCATGTTGGACACGAAAGACAAAAGAGACACTGGTCCGAAGTCTCTTTGATTGCATCACAAGTAGAGGAATAAATAAATAAAAAATAAATAATTTGGTACATAGAAAAAGAAGTCTTCAAAGTTTCTCTCATTTATTGTCCGTCTACGTTTCCGACTTTTCCCGGTTTTAGCAGCAAGATGTCCGTGTTTGTTTTGTGGTCCGTGGATTGGAAAGGTTAACCGCCCTCGTTAGGTTTAATAGCACTTCAACATGTACAATGTTACTCCATTCACACACAGAGAGCAGATATAAACGTACAATGGGAATGTTCTTCATCACTGGCATCACTGGAGAAACCTCAGATCTCTAAAAACAAGTATTTTCATTTTTGTTTCACATTTTTATTCTAAAAATACAGAGTTATATATGACGGCTCCCGTTACGTTGACGACTTATTTAATGCGAGTAGACAAACGGCTAAAACACATGAAAAACATGTAAAAACAGTATAAAAATAAAGTTATTATTACTTTGATACACAAAAATAACGTACTCACTAAAAACAATTTACAACAGCACATCGATGAGATGACTGCACCATTGTGACCTAAATTATTTCACTTTTTCTTTTTTTGGTATGAAGCAAGAATATTACACAACTGGGGAATGTTTTCAGCAATTTGGCAAATTACTGAAAACTCTTGAATTAAATGTAATTTCATCAGAATCCATCGTAGTTATTGAATCAAATGCATAAATTGTGACTGAAAGCGATTGGCTACGTTTGAGCTAGCTTGTGTTCCAAAAAGCCTCCATTTCTTTATGAGTTCTATACATTTTATTGATCTTTTTGTAAAGTTTTAACGGGATGGGTTCGGGCGTTAGGTCCATTTACAGATCAATTATTTTGTTAGCATTGGAAAAAATACATTTCCTGTAATTTTCAAAGCTTTATGGGAGACGTACTTATTTTGCTGTAAAACACATTAGTTTACGAGCATGATTCAATCCAAGATATAATTGGTTCAACAAAATATTGCATTAGCATAGCGGGCTAATAATAACATGAGCTTACGTGTTAGCATCCATTTATTAGCATTAACACTGAACTACTAAAGCTAGAATTAGCCTCTATGGAGATTGCTGTACTACGAGAGCTAGCTTAGCGATAGCTTGCTTGTTATTACATTGGTTTGTTAGCTTTTAGCTTTTCGTCTATGGCTGGAGGTTTAGCCCCGTTGTGACTTTCAGCTCTCCGTAAGTTACCGTCTGTAAAAATAAAGAATATAAAGTTTGTTTTTTAAACAAAAAAGTTGTTCTCGATTACATCAGTTTGTTAGCTAACCAGAGTGTTAGCTCATCTATTCAACACTAGTCATGTTTCCATTCGATTCAACCAAATTTTGAGCAAACTTTTGAAATGTTACAAATATGAAAATGTGAATTAGACGCGAATCCATCGAATGGTTTGGAACGAATAAAGTTGGCCACGCAAAAAAAGTAGTTTCGTTAGAAGTTAGCGCTAAAGGCTACACACGCCTTGAATTGATCTTTGCGCTTTACTCGGCAAAAGCATTTCCAAAAAACACAAAAAAGGGAAGAAAACGCCTCAAGCGAGCACGATATTTTTCTGTAATTTAGGAAATTTTATGGAATTTTGCAAGTTTCCATACAGTCATCTTTTTATTACTTCATAATATGCATTAAAAATACGTTTATGGAAACACAGCTAGTGTTTAGTATACTTAGCGTTAGCATAAAAAAACGTATTTAACAAAAGGGATGCGCTTGCTCGTTGTAAGTTAACATTTGAAGTTACTTGAGCTGAAACGTTTACCAATATTTAGTGTCTCTGAAGTTTAAAAGGATGTTCTAGTAGTTAAGATCATGAATCTCTAAATTTAACTTTGCGTACAGAGCGGACGTCACAACAGCAGCGAGGCTGGAAGAGTTCGGTCAACAGTTGAGCATTTTAACCAAAGGAGCTACCAGCTAACAGTCATGTTTCACATAGAATAAGAACACCACGATACAAAATAATCTTTATATCCTATAAGACACAGAAACACAATAACAGTGTTATTGAACAACGTACCTCGAACTATTTCTACGTCTCCGTGACAGAAAAGAGGTGAAACAGGACCATCCAACAGTCAGTTAAGAGAAGAGAAGAAAGTCTTTCCAGCTCCTCTTGAAGAACCGATCGCCAACAACACGTGAAGAAGAAACACCAGAGAAGAAGAAGAACGGATAGATTCCATTTTCAGAAATGTACCTTTCTTCTTTCCTTCAGCAGGCTCCGCCCACAGCCGTCCTCATTGGTTGTCCATCGAACTCATTTCGGAAATCATACCTGCTTTTAAGGACTTCACTGCGCGAGCACGATTTCAACGTTGAAGTCGACGCCTCCTGTGCGGTGGTGCGCTCTCATTGGCCGGTTTCTGCAGAAAGGCGGGCCTCGTAGAGACTCAGGGCGTGATGGACGAACTCGTACTGCTCACCTGTCTGGATCATCCCACCTCTGCACAGACAGACAGAGACGTCATTAGTTGTTGTGATAATCAGGTTTGAGCCGAAATATCGTTTAAAATAATATAAATGAACATTAGAATAAAGGTCACCTGTCCGCTCGGAGCCGGCAGGTGATGCTCAGAACGTCCACCACTCCCTCCAGCTGCAGCTGCCGACAGCCTATCGTTGTGGCGATGAAGCAGCCTGTCCGGCCAATCCCGGCGCTGCAAGCAGAGGATTGTGGGTAATGGTGTTATTTCTAAAACCTTATGCCGCAGCAGAAATGTATGTCTCTCTCTCCCTCTCCCTCCCTCCCTCTCTCTCCCTCTCTCTCCCTCTCTCTCCCTCTCTCTCCCTCTCCATCCCTCTCTGTCTCTCTCCGTCTCTCTCTCCCTCTCCCTCCCTCCCTCCCTCTCTCTCTCTGTCTCTCCCTCTCTCTCCCTCTCCCTCCCTCCCTCCCTCTCTCTCTCCGTCTCTCCCTCTCTCTCCCTACCCATCTCTCTCTCCCCCCCCTCCCTCCCTCTCTCCCTACCCATCTCTGTCTCTCCCCCTCCCTCCCTCTCTCTCCCTCTCTCTCCCTACCCATCTCTGTCTCTCTCCCTCCCTCTCTCCCTCCTTCTCTCTCCCCCCCTCCCTCCCTCTCTCCCTACCCATCTCCCTCTCTCTCCCTCTCTCTCCCTCTCTCTCTCCCCCCCTCCCTCCCTCTCCCCCTCCCTCTCTCCCTCTCTCTCTCCCCCCCCTCCCTCCCTCCCTCTCTCCCTCTCTCTCCCTCTCTCTCTCCCCCCCTCCCTCCCTCTCTCCCTACCCATCTCTGTCTCTCTCCCTCCCTCTCTCCCTCCTTCTCTCTCTCCCCCTCCCTCTCTCCCTCTCTCTCTCCCCCCCTCCCTCCCTCCCTCTCTCCCTCTCTCTCCCTCTCTCTCTCCCCCCCTCCCTCCCTCTCTCCCTACCCATCTCCCTCTCTCTCCCTCTCTCTCCCTCCCCCCTCCCCCCCCCCTCTCTACCTGCAGTGGACGATGACCGGCCCCATGACGTCGGCTGCCCGTCTGTCTGCCTCGACGTCGGTCATCAGCTGCAGCAGCGGCACGGTGGAGTCGGGGGTTTTGTGGTCGGGCCACGACGTGTACCAGTAATGCTGCAGACCGCGGGTTTGATTCCCACACTGACACACAAAGAACAATACAGATGATACTATACATATAAGTATGATATATAATATATAGCGAGATATAGACGAGTGTGTACCTTGAGCGTGAGGCTGCGGGTGGTGTAGTGTTCACACTCTCTGACGCTGTTCACCAACACCTCCACCTTCCCGTAGATCCCCCTCTTCTCAGGCCAGTACAGAACGCACTTCTGCAGACAAACACAAGAGACGGACGAGCAACGCTTCAAGTGTCTGCTGCTTTCTACGTGTTGAATATTATTCTAAATGTTCTGGTACAAAACAAACAAAACCACATACAAATACCACGATACATGCATTCAAGGCCTCTCACAAACAGCAGCTTCTTAAAGGGACAGTAAAGGTATTTACGCCGTTATCTGCATCTGTATTCTCTTTAAAGTCACCAGACTCCGTTGACAAAACCAGTAACTTTACCTCTCTGAAACAGAACTAATCCAAAGTCACACAATAACACCAACACACCAGCATCTGCTGTGTTCTGTGAGGTGAAGTTACCTTTATTTAAAAGACACATTACCTCGTTCTTCTCCTTCAGTTTGGTGATCATGACGACGACGGGCGACTCCTCCTGCCAGGCCATCGTCCAGAAGTCGTTGACCGTGTTCACCATCGGGCCCTGGGTGGCGACGAACGCCTTCTCCTCGCCGAGGTAACCCTGAGGGCAGCAGCCAATCACAGGCCAGCGTCAGCAGGGTAGAAACACAGCGCTGTGGACGACTTCAAAGAGCTAAAATACATCATCAGTGCAGCTATTTATATCTTTATTTATGAGGATTTATCTTTTGTTTGTGTTATTACAGTTAAGCATTAAGAGTGTTTGTACGACTAGAGTTCATAACGTGGGACTGAGACGTCGTTCTTTATGAGGTCGGACAGTTTGAATTGTTTCAGTGAAGCTTCCTGACAGGAAGAAGCTCTATTGTATCAGGAGTGTACTTTCACTGCATGAGTGTGTGTGCATGTGTGTGTGTGTGTGTGTGTGTGTGTGTGTTGATATGGCAGATAGATGATGTGATGATGTCTGTGTGTTTGATGTTTGTTCTCAATGTACATGTACTTAAGTACAAATTTGAAGTACTTTACTTGAGTATTTTTCATGACACTCACTTCTACTTCACTACAAAGCAGAGAGATATTACGTTTCACTCATTCATCCGTCAGCTACAGTCACTTCATGAACTACTCACCCGTATGTAGTTGCCGTTGATGTAGCAGCTCAGCGGGTCGTTGTAGCTCTTCGACTTCAGGATCACTCTGGAATGAGGGTCTAGGACAGAGGAGGCAGGACTCAGTCCTGACTGGGTTCGGACCCTCTTTTAAACTCAGTCCTGACTGGGTTTAGACCCTCTTTTAGGCTCAGTCCTGACTGGGTTGTGACCCTCTTTTAGACTCGGTCCTGACTGGGTTCGGACCCTCTTTTAAACTCAGTCCTGACTGGGTTTAGACCCTCTTTTAGGCTCAGTCCTGACTGGGTTGTGACCCTCTTTTAGACCCAGTCCTGACTAGGTTCTGACCCTCTTTTAGACCCAGTCCTGTCTGGGTTCTGACCCTCTTTTAAACTCAGTCCTGACTGGGTTTAGACCCTCTTTTAGGCTCAGTCCTGACTGGGTTGTGACCCTCTTTTAGACTCGGTCCTGACTGGGTTGTGACCCTCTTTTAGACTCGGTCCTGACTGGGTTCTGACCCTCTTTTAGACTCGGTCCTGACTGGGTTCTGACCCTCTTTTAGACTCGGTCCTGACTGGGTTTAGACTCTCTTTTAGACCCAGTCCTGTCTGGGTTCAGATCCTCTTTTAGACTCAGTCCTGACTGGGTTCTGACCCTCTTTTAGACTCAGTCCTGACCCTCTTTTAGACTCTGTCCTGACTGGGTTCGGACTCTCTTTTCGACTCGGTCCAGACTGGGTTCGGACTCTCTTTTCGACTCGGTCCAGACTGGGTTCGGACTCTCTTTTAGACTCGGTCCAGACTAGGTTCTGACCCTCTTTTAAACTCAGTCCTGACTGGGTTTAGACCCTCTTTTAGACTCGGTCCTGACTGGGTTCTGACCCTCTTTTAGACTCGGTCCTGACTGGGTTTAGACTCTCTTTTAGACTCGGTCCTGTCTGGGTCGGGACCCTCTTTTAGACTCGGTCCTGACTGGGTTTAGACTCTCTTTTAGACTCAGTCCTGACTGGGTTCTGACCCTCTTTTAGACTCAGTCCTGACCCTCTTTTAGACTCGGTCCTGACTGGGTTCGGACTCTCTTTTCGACTCGGTCCAGACTGGGTTCGGACTCTCTTTTCGACTCGGTCCAGACTGGGTTCGGACTCTCTTTTCGACTCGGTCCAGACTGGGTTCGGACTCTCTTTTCGACTCGGTCCAGACTGGGTTTAGAACACTTTAGAAACGTCGACACAGAAACTCAAAGACAGGAAGGAGTTTGATTGACAGCAGCCGGAGGGGAGCATTCCTTAGCCTTGATTGGTCGGAAGGAAGGAAGGAACCCCTCCCCCTCTCGCTCACTGTTACATTGATAACCCGCCCCCTCTCAAAAACACAAGTGCACAAACTAAAAACAATCACTGTGTGTGTGTGTGTGTGTGTTATATAATGTGTTAATCAGGCTAAATGCTTGGCTGGCTGTGTGAGAACAAACTACGCTCTGAGGAAAATGTATTGTTCGAGTGTACGTGTGTGTGAGAGAGAGAGAGAGAGAGAGAGAGAGAGAGAGAGTGTGTGAGAGAGAGAGAGAGAGAGAGAGAGTGTGTGTGTGAGAGAGAGAGAGAGAGAGTGTGTGTGAGAGAGAGAGAGAGAGAGAGAGAGAGTGTGTGTGAGAGAGAGAGAGAGAGAGAGAGTGTGTGAGAGAGAGAGAGAGAGAGAGAGAGAGAGAGTGTGTGTGAGAGAGAGAGAGAGTGTGTGTGAGAGAGAGAGAGAGAGAGAGAGAGTGTGTGAGAGAGAGAGAGAGAGAGAGAGAGAGTGTGTGTGTGAGAGAGAGAGAGAGAGAGAGAGAGAGAGAGAGTGTGTGAGAGAGAGAGCGAGAGAGAGAGAGAGAGAGAGAGAGAGAGTGTGTGTGTGAGAGAGAGAGAGAGAGAGAGAGAGAGAGTGTGTGAGAGAGAGAGAGAGAGAGAGAGAGAGAGTGTGTGAGAGAGAGAGAGAGAGAGAGAGAGAGAGAGAGAGTGTGTGTGAGAGAGAGAGAGAGAGAGAGAGAGAGAGTGTGTGTGTGCGATATTAGCTCGTCCTTGAGGTTGTTGGCCTTTGACCTTAAGCCCCTCCCACATAATAAAACAACTTCCTGGTTCAACAGGAAATGAGAGTTGAAGACTGTTTTGGGACAGTTACTGTTTCCTAGCAACACAGATTATTTCGCACACACACACACAGTACTCTCACTCACACACACACACACACACACACTCACACAGAGTACTCACTGGGCAGTATGGTCTTGTATCTGTTCTTGGTCCCGTGGTTTGGAATATCGAGCTCCTTGGGATCAATAAAATTCATTGGAATTTCCTGAGATGGAAGAATTTAATGTCAGTCACAGTCCTTGAAGGTATTAGTGTCAGCAAAACTGCAAGATTACTACTTTTAGGTCTTAATGAATCAATGAGTATGGCTGGTAATTATCTTTATGCTATGCCAGTTGATACAAATGTCAAATATCATCCGTTTTTCGATACCTTATTTTGTATTCAAGACGTATTGAAGTTTAATATCCAGCCCTATTGATCATTAAGTTGTTAAATTCCACTCATTTAGCGGCTAGCTAGCTAGCGAGCATGCTAATTCCACAATGATTTCATGCTACAGATACAGAAAGCTGCTGGGCGTGGTCTACGTTCATTTAAATTGTCGACGTTAACAGTTTTTAACCGAACGTTCATGAAAGCCGTCAACCTGTCAATTTTCTTATGCTAATCAATAATCGCTAATGCTAATGACTATTCAATAATCATCAATGCTAATCGCTAGTGCTAATCTCTTAATTGCTGATGCTAATCTCTAGCACGCTGACTGTTGTTGCGATTCAGGTTGCGCTAATGCTAATCACTAAGCCATAATTGCTAATGCTAATGACTTCAATAATCGCTAATCACAAATGCTTATCGCTAGTGCTACTCGCTGGTGCTAATCGCTAATGCTAATCTCTTAACTGCTGATGCTAATCTCTAGCACGCAGACTGTTGTGATTCTGGTTATGTAAATGCTATAAAGGGTTCGTTACAGTGACAAAATACAGTATAAACTCGTATAAACTCTTTGATAATTTGAGTGGCTGTAGTGTTCGGTGGGCGGGATTTAAACCTACGACCTTGTGGTTCTGACTCACGCTAACCCTCCTCAACATTTGAATAAAAATTTAAAAACTGCGTGAACGTTGAAAGACGACTTACAGCGAACTCGGCGTGCAGCTTGTGCGTGTTGGTGACGACGTCGCGGAGCTGCTGCCGCGTCAGAGGCCGGCCGGCGGCCAGCAGGTACTCTCTGCTCGCCGCCTCTCTGGGCGTCACAACGGCGACGCTGAGGGGCTCCACGGAGCCGAGGGCCGACATGTCCAACACCAGAGAGACGTTAGAGCCTCGTCTGGAGGGAACAGAGATCATGATGGAGGTGAAGAAGCTACTCTCTTTCTTTACCGGGTTTTTTGTTGGAGTTCATCTATTTGTGGATTTTGATTTATGACAAAATGTTCTCCACAGTTACTGCTTATCTGATCATTTGGATTTTGCCAATTTTACGTTTTCTAAAGAGTTAATAACTAATAAGAGTATTTATAAAAATGTACAACATTTTGAGTTACTTTTGCTATTTAAAATTAAGAGAACTGCAATTTTAAAAGTAATATATTTTGTCACATTTACGTGATTTAATGAGTCAAAATGATACTAAAATCAGAACTATGACATTTTGAATGTTCACTAAATTAACATCATATATTAAATCAAAAGTATCGTATACAGTTAAAGTTTATGAGATTAAAAAGATCAACTTTATGACAGAAAGTGGAGAAGGGCAGTGATTAAAAAGTATGTAGAATAGTTTGTAAAGAGATTGCGTTTTAAATAAAGAATAAATCATTAAAATGTTGGCATCTTTTGTAGATTTGTTATTTAATCAAATCTAATTATTTATTCAAATAAAAATGTTCATGTTTTTTGTAAATGGATTATTTTTTACATTAAATCTTATTACAAACAAACTCTTCGTCTGGCTACGTGTCGGCC
>JAFEUB010000576.1:0-20000 GCA_024529925.1 Ophthalmolycus amberensis | reverse complement strand
AGGTTCTCCTCAAAGTTCTCAAACGGGTCTTGGGGGAGGATCGCGAGGATCACTTCCGGTTTCAACTTCCGGTTCAAGCGAGGATCGCTTTCGGTTGAAACCGGTTCACCCGGAATCGAGGAAATGACAAATAATGACAATTAATTGTCATTTCCTCGATCCTCGCTCGAACCGAGTTGTTCTGCGCCGTCCCAATATTGACGGCCGTCCCAAAGCTCTTATTTCTGCTCTGAGGAGCGAGGATGAAGGAGGGAGGAGAGAGGAGGGAGGAGGGATCTCTGAGGAGCCATGAGCGAGGACCCACTAGAACAGACTTCCAGGAAGTGTTTTAACGGCCGACACGCCCCCTCATTGTTCATCAGTCATGTGATTGGACGCTGCAGCCGATCGGACTGATGAGATTTTGTTCAACATGTAAACAGTGAAGACGGATCACAGATTAAACTCTAGCTTTATATTTGATTAGTTTTCTGATTCAACATCTGGTTTAAATAAATGTTCATTGTAGTCTGAACAACAAAAGGACCACAAACAACTTTCTACATTTATTCGTGATCTTCTTCCCTCAATAACTTTTATTATGGAAACAATTAAAGTCAGAGAGAGCTGAGAGACGAAACACTTTTTACATCATTTATCATCATTTCATTCCTGATTGTCGGGTTTGATGAGTTTTATCATTTAAGAGAAACAATAATCATATTCTGGGTTATTTAATAATGACGTCACAATCTGAATTTCAAAACGTACAGACGCAAATAATTCATAAATAAGACGATCGCATCCCGCCGGTAGAAATGGATCCTGAGCTTATAAACAGAACACAGGACACAGTTTAACAGACTACAGAGAGAAACACTCTACAGTGGTGATCACTGTGTGTCTTTATTAGTTATTAGTGTTATTAGTTACTGTTATTAAGTACAGTGGTGATCACTGTGTCTTTATTAGTTATTAGTGTTATTAGTTACTGTTATTAAGTACAGTGGTGATCACTGTGCGTCTTTATTAGTTATTAGTATTATTAGTTACTGTTATTAAGTACAGTGGTGATCACTGTGTGTCTTTATTAGTTATTAGTGTTATTAGTTACTGTTATTAAGTACAGTGGTGATCACTGTGTGTCTTTATTAGTTATTAGTGTTATTAGTTACTGTTATTAAGTACAGTGGTGATCACTGTGTGTCTTTATTAGTTATTAGTGTTATTAGTTACTGTTATTAAGTACAGTGGTGATCACTGTGTGTCTTTATTAGTTATTAGTATTATTAGTTGCTGTTATTAAGTACAGTGGTGATCACTGTGTGTCTTTATTAGTTATTAGTGTTATTAGTTACTGTTATTAAGTACAGTGGTGATCACTGTGTGTCTTTATTAGTTATTAGTGTTATTAGTTTCTGTTATTAAGTACAGTGGTGATCACTGTGTGTCTTTATTAGTTATTAGTGTTATTAGTTGCTGTTATTAAGTACAGTGGTGATCACTGTGTGTCTTTATGAGTTATTATATTATTAGTTACTGTTATTAAGTACAGTGGTGATCACTGTGTGTCTTTATGAGTTATTATATTATTAGTTACTGTTATTAAGTACAGTGGTGATCACTGTGTGTCTTTATTAGTTATTAGTGTTATTAGTTGCTGTTATTAAGTACAGTGGTGATCACTGTGTGTCTTTATTAGTTATTAGTGTTATTAGTTACTGTTATTAAGTACAGTGGTGATCACTGTGTGTCTTTATTAGTTATTAGTATTATTAGTTACTGTTATTAAGTACAGTGGTGATCACTGTGTGTCTTTATTAGTTATTAGTGTTATTAGTTACTGTTATTAAGTACAGTGGTGATCACTGTGTGTCTTTATTAGTTATTATATTATTAGTTACTGTTATTAAGTACAGTGGTGATCACTGTGTGTCTTTATTAGTTATTAGTGTTATTAGTTACTGTTATTAAGTACAGTGGTGATCACTGTGTGTCTTTATTAGTTATTAGTGTTATTAGTTACTGTTATTAAGTACAGTGGTGATCACTGTGTGTCTTTATTAGTTATTAGTATTATTAGTTACTGTTATTAAGTACAGTGGTGATCACTGTGTGTCTTTATTAGTTATTAGTGTTATTAGTTACTGTTATTAAGTACAGTGGTGATCACTGTGTGTCTTTATTAGTTATTAGTGTTATTAGTTACTGTTATTAAGTACAGTGGTGATCACTGTGTGTCTTTATTAGTTATTAGTGTTATTAGTTACTGTTATTAAGTACAGTGGTGATCACTGTGTGTATTTATGAGTTATTAGTGTTATTAGTTACTGTTATTAAGTACAGTGGTGATCACTGTGTGTCTTTATTAGTTATTAGTGTTATTAGTTACTGTTATTAAGTACAGTGGTGATCACTGTGTGTCTTTATTAGTTATTAGTATTATTAGTTACTGTTATTAAGTACAGTGGTGATCACTGTGTGTCTTTATTAGTTATTAGTATTATTAGTTACTGTTATTAAGTACAGTGGTGATCACTGTGTGTCTTTATTAGTTATTAGTATTATTAGTTACTGTTATTAAGTACAGTGGTGATCACTGTGTGTCTTTATTAGTTATTAGTGTTATTAGTTACTGTTATTAAGTACAGTGGTGATCACTGTGTGTCTTTATTAGTTATTAGTGTTATTAGTTACTGTTATTAAGTACAGTGGTGATCACTGTGTGTCTTTATTAGTTATTAGTGTTATTAGTTACTGTTATTAAGTACAGTGGTGATCACTGTGTGTATTTATGAGTTATTAGTGTTATTAGTTACTGTTATTAAGTACAGTGGTGATCACTGTGTGTCTTTATTAGTTATTATATTATTAGTTGCTGTTATTAAGTACAGTGGTGATCACTGTGTGTCTTTATTAGTTATTAGTGTTATTAGTTACTGTTATTAAGTACAGTGGTGATCACTGTGTGTCTTTATTAGTTATTAGTGTTATTAGTTACTGTTATTAAGTACAGTGGTGATCACTGTGTGTATTTATGAGTTATTGGTGTTATTAGTTACTGTTATTAAGTACAGTGGTGATCACTGTGTGTCTTTATTAGTTATTATATTATTAGTTGCTGTTATTAAGTACAGTGGTGATCACTGTGTGTCTTTATTAGTTATTAGTGTTATTAGTTACTGTTATTAAGTACAGTGGTGATCACTGTGTGTCTTTATTAGTTATTAGTGTTATTAGTTACTGTTATTAAGTACAGTGGTGATCACTGTGCGTCTTTATTAGTTATTAGTGTTATTAGTTACTGTTATTAAGTACAGTGGTGATCACTGTGCGTCTTTATTAGTTATTAGTATTATTAGTTACTGTTATTAAGTACAGTGGTGATCACTGTGTGTCTTTATTAGTTATTAGTGTTATTAGTTACTGTTATTAAGTACAGTGGTGATCACTGTGTGTCTTTATTAGTTATTAGTATTATTAGTTACTGTTATTAAGTACAGTGGTGATCACTGTGTGTCTTTATTAGTTATTAGTGTTATTAGTTACTGTTATTAAGTACAGTGGTGATCACTGTGTGTCTTTATTAGTTATTAGTGTTATTAGTTACTGTTATTAAGTACAGTGGTGATCACTGTGTGTCTTTATTAGTTATTAGTATTATTAGTTACTGTTATTAAGTACAGTGGTGATCACTGTGTGTCTTTATTAGTTATTAGTGTTATTAGTTACTGTTATTAAGTACAGTGGTGATCACTGTGTGTCTTTATTAGTTATTAGTGTTATTAGTTACTGTTATTAAGTACAGTGGTGATCACTGTGTGTCTTTATTAGTTATTAGTATTATTAGTTACTGTTATTAAGTACAGTGGTGATCACTGTGTGTCTTTATTAGTTATTAGTGTTATTAGTTACTGTTATTAAGTACAGTGGTGATCACTGTGTGTCTTTATTAGTTATTAGTGTTATTAGTTACTGTTATTAAGTACAGTGGTGATCACTGTGTGTCTTTATTAGTTATTATATTATTAGTTACTGTTATTAAGTACAGTGGTGATCACTGTGTGTCTTTATTAGTTATTAGTGTTATTAGTTACTGTTATTAAGTACAGTGGTGATCACTGTGTGTCTTTATTAGTTATTAGTATTATTAGTTACTGTTATTAAGTACAGTGGTGATCACTGTGTGTCTTTATTAGTTATTAGTATTATTAGTTACTGTTATTAAGTACAGTGGTGATCACTGTGTGTCTTTATTAGTTATTAGTGTTATTAGTTACTGTTATTAAGTACAGTGGTGATCACTGTGCGTCTTTATTAGTTATTAGTGTTATTAGTTACTGTTATTAAGTACAGTGGTGATCACTGTGTGTCTTTATTAGTTATTAGTGTTATTAGTGACTGTTATTAAGTACAGTGGTGATCACTGTGCGTCTTTATTAGTTATTAGTATTATTAGTTACTGTTATTAAGTACAGTGGTGATCACTGTGTGTCTTTATTAGTTATTATATTATTAGTTACTGTTATTAAGTACAGTGGTGATCACTGTGTGTCTTTATTAGTTATTAGTGTTATTAGTTACTGTTATTAAGTACAGTGGTGATCACTGTGCGTCTTTATTAGTTATTAGTATTATTAGTTACTGTTATTAAGTACAGTGGTGATCACTGTGTGTCTTTATTAGTTATTATATTATTAGTTACTGTTATTAAGTACAGTGGTGATCACTGTGCGTCTTTATTAGTTATTAGTGTTATTAGTTACTGTTATTAAGTACAGTGGTGATCACTGTGCGTCTTTATTAGTTATTAGTATTATTAGTTACTGTTATTAAGTACAGTGGTGATCACTGTGTGTCTTTATTAGTTATTATATTATTAGTTACTGTTATTAAGTACAGTGGTGATCACTGTGTGTCTTTATTAGTTATTAGTGTTATTAGTTACTGTTATTAAGTACAGTGGTGATCACTGTGTGTCTTTATTAGTTATTAGTATTATTAGTTACTGTTATTAAGTACAGTGGTGATCACTGTGTGTCTTTATTAGTTATTATATTATTAGTTACTGTTATTAAGTACAGTGGTGATCACTGTGTGTCTTTATTAGTTATTAGTGTTATTAGTTTCTGTTATTAAGTACAGTGGTGATCACTGTGTGTATTTATGAGTTATTAGTGTTATTAGTTACTGTTATTAAGTACAGTGGTGATCACTGTGTGTATTTATGAGTTATTAGTGTTATTAGTTACTGTTATTAAGTACAGTGGTGATCACTGTGTGTCTTTATTAGTTATTATATTATTAGTTGCTGTTATTAAGTACAGTGGTGATCACTGTGTGTCTTTATTAGTTATTAGTATTATTAGTTACTGTTATTAAGTACAGTGGTGATCACTGTGTGTCTTTATTAGTTATTAGTGTTATTAGTTACTGTTATTAAGTACAGTGGTGATCACTGTGTGTCTTTATTAGTTATTAGTGTTATTAGTTACTGTTATTAAGTACAGTGGTGATCACTGTGTGTATTTATGAGTTATTAGTGTTATTAGTTACTGTTATTAAGTACAGTGGTGATCACTGTGTGTCTTTATTAGTTATTATATTATTAGTTGCTGTTATTAAGTACAGTGGTGATCACTGTGTGTCTTTATTAGTTATTAGTGTTATTAGTTACTGTTATTAAGTACAGTGGTGATCACTGTGTGTCTTTATTAGTTATTAGTATTATTAGTTACTGTTATTAAGTACAGTGGTGATCACTGTGCGTCTTTATTAGTTATTAGTATTATTAGTTACTGTTATTAAGTACAGTGGTGATCACTGTGTGTCTTTATTAGTTATTAGTGTTATTAGTTACTGTTATTAAGTACAGTGGTGATCACTGTGTGTCTTTATTAGTTATTAGTATTATTAGTTGCTGTTATTAAGTACAGTGGTGATCACTGTGTGTCTTTATTAGTTATTAGTGTTATTAGTTACTGTTATTAAGTACAGTGGTGATCACTGTGTGTCTTTATTAGTTATTAGTATTATTAGTTACTGTTATTAAGTACAGTGGTGATCACTGTGTGTCTTTATTAGTTATTAGTGTTATTAGTTACTGTTATTAAGTACAGTGGTGATCACTGTGTGTCTTTATTAGTTATTAGTATTATTAGTTACTGTTATTAAGTACAGTGGTGATCACTGTGTGTCTTTATTAGTTATTAGTGTTATTAGTTACTGTTATTAAGTACAGTGGTGATCACTGTGCGTCTTTATTAGTTATTAGTGTTATTAGTTACTGTTATTAAGTACAGTGGTGATCACTGTGCGTCTTTATTAGTTATTAGTATTATTAGTTACTGTTATTAAGTACAGTGGTGATCACTGTGTGTCTTTATTAGTTATTATATTATTAGTTACTGTTATTAAGTACAGTGGTGATCACTGTGTGTCTTTATTAGTTATTAGTGTTATTAGTTACTGTTATTAAGTACAGTGGTGATCACTGTGTGTCTTTATTAGTTATTAGTGTTATTAGTTACTGTTATTAAGTACAGTGGTGATCACTGTGTGTCTTTATTAGTTATTAGTATTATTAGTTACTGTTATTAAGTACAGTGGTGATCACTGTGTGTCTTTATTAGTTATTATATTATTAGTTACTGTTATTAAGTACAGTGGTGATCACTGTGTGTCTTTATTAGTTATTAGTGTTATTAGTTTCTGTTATTAAGTACAGTGGTGATCACTGTGTGTATTTATGAGTTATTAGTGTTATTAGTTACTGTTATTAAGTACAGTGGTGATCACTGTGTGTATTTATGAGTTATTAGTGTTATTAGTTACTGTTATTAAGTACAGTGGTGATCACTGTGTGTCTTTATTAGTTATTATATTATTAGTTGCTGTTATTAAGTACAGTGGTGATCACTGTGTGTCTTTATTAGTTATTAGTTACTGTTATTAAGTACAGTGGTGATCACTGTGTGTCTTTATTAGTTATTAGTGTTATTAGTTACTGTTATTAAGTACAGTGGTGATCACTGTGTGTATTTATGAGTTATTAGTGTTATTAGTTACTGTTATTAAGTACAGTGGTGATCACTGTGTGTCTTTATTAGTTATTATATTATTAGTTGCTGTTATTAAGTACAGTGGTGATCACTGTGTGTCTTTATTAGTTATTAGTGTTATTAGTTACTGTTATTAAGTACAGTGGTGATCACTGTGTGTCTTTATTAGTTATTAGTATTATTAGTTACTGTTATTAAGTACAGTGGTGATCACTGTGCGTCTTTATTAGTTATTAGTATTATTAGTTACTGTTATTAAGTACAGTGGTGATCACTGTGTGTCTTTATTAGTTATTAGTGTTATTAGTTACTGTTATTAAGTACAGTGGTGATCACTGTGCGTCTTTATTAGTTATTAGTGTTATTAGTTACTGTTATTAAGTACAGTGGTGATCACTGTGCGTCTTTATTAGTTATTAGTATTATTAGTTACTGTTATTAAGTACAGTGGTGATCACTGTGTGTCTTTATTAGTTATTAGTGTTATTAGTTACTGTTATTAAGTACAGTGGTGATCACTGTGTGTCTTTATTAGTTATTAGTATTATTAGTTACTGTTATTAAGTACAGTGGTGATCACTGTGTGTCTTTATTAGTTATTAGTGTTATTAGTTACTGTTATTAAGTACAGTGGTGATCACTGTGTGTCTTTATTAGTTATTAGTGTTATTAGTTACTGTTATTAAGTACAGTGGTGATCACTGTGTGTCTTTATTAGTTATTAGTGTTATTAGTTGCTGTTATTAAGTACAGTGGTGATCACTGTGTGTCTTTATTAGTTATTAGTGTTATTAGTTTCTGTTATTAAGTACAGTGGTGATCACTGTGTGTCTTTATTAGTTATTAGTGTTATTAGTTACTGTTATTAAGTACAGTGGTGATCACTGTGTGTCTTTATTAGTTATTAGTGTTATTAGTTTCTGTTATTAAGTACAGTGGTGATCACTGTGTGTCTTTATTAGTTATTAGTGTTATTAGTTGCTGTTATTAAGTACAGTGGTGATCACTGTGTGTCTTTATGAGTTATTATATTATTAGTTACTGTTATTAAGTACAGTGGTGATCACTGTGTGTCTTTATGAGTTATTATATTATTAGTTACTGTTATTAAGTACAGTGGTGATCACTGTGTGTCTTTATTAGTTATTAGTGTTATTAGTTGCTGTTATTAAGTACAGTGGTGATCACTGTGTGTCTTTATTAGTTATTAGTGTTATTAGTTACTGTTATTAAGTACAGTGGTGATCACTGTGTGTCTTTATTAGTTATTAGTATTATTAGTTACTGTTATTAAGTACAGTGGTGATCACTGTGTGTCTTTATTAGTTATTAGTGTTATTAGTTACTGTTATTAAGTACAGTGGTGATCACTGTGTGTCTTTATTAGTTATTATATTATTAGTTACTGTTATTAAGTACAGTGGTGATCACTGTGTGTCTTTATTAGTTATTAGTGTTATTAGTTACTGTTATTAAGTACAGTGGTGATCACTGTGTGTCTTTATTAGTTATTAGTGTTATTAGTTACTGTTATTAAGTACAGTGGTGATCACTGTGTGTCTTTATTAGTTATTAGTATTATTAGTTACTGTTATTAAGTACAGTGGTGATCACTGTGTGTCTTTATTAGTTATTAGTGTTATTAGTTACTGTTATTAAGTACAGTGGTGATCACTGTGTGTCTTTATTAGTTATTAGTGTTATTAGTTACTGTTATTAAGTACAGTGGTGATCACTGTGTGTCTTTATTAGTTATTAGTGTTATTAGTTACTGTTATTAAGTACAGTGGTGATCACTGTGTGTCTTTATTAGTTATTAGTGTTATTAGTTACTGTTATTAAGTACAGTGGTGATCACTGTGTGTCTTTATTAGTTATTAGTATTATTAGTTACTGTTATTAAGTACAGTGGTGATCACTGTGTGTCTTTATTAGTTATTAGTATTATTAGTTACTGTTATTAAGTACAGTGGTGATCACTGTGTGTCTTTATTAGTTATTAGTGTTATTAGTTACTGTTATTAAGTACAGTGGTGATCACTGGTGTGTCTTTATTAGTTATGTAGTGTTATTAGTTACTGTTATTAAGTACAGTGGTGATCACTGTGTGTCTTTATTAGTTATTAGTGTTATTAGTTACTGTTATTAAGTACAGTGGTGATCACTGTGTGTATTTATGAGTTATTGGTGTTATTAGTTTACTGTTATTAAGTACAGTGGTGATCACTGTGTGTCTTTATTAGTTATTATATTATTAGTTGCTGTATTAAGTACAGTGGTGATCACTGTGTGTCTTTATTAGTTATTAGTGTTATTAGTTACTGTTATTAAGTACAGTGGTGATCACTGTGTGTCTTTATTAGTTATTAGTGTTATTAGTTACTGTTATTAAGTACAGTGGTGATCACTGTGCGTCTTTATTAGTTATTAGTGTTATTAGTTACTGTTATTAAGTACAGTGGTGATCACTGTGCGTCTTTATTAGTTATTAGTATTATTAGTTACTGTTATTAAGTACAGTGGTGATCACTGTGTGTCTTTATTAGTTATTAGTGTTATTAGTTACTGTTATTAAGTACAGTGGTGATCACTGTGTGTCTTTATTAGTTATTAGTATTATTAGTACTGTTATTAAGTACAGTGGTGATCACTGTGTGTCTTTATTAGTTATTAGTGTTATTAGTTACTGTTATTAAGTACAGTGGTGATCACTGTGTGTCTTTATTAGTTATTAGTGTTATTAGTTACTGTTATTAAGTACAGTGGTGATCACTGTGTGTCTTTATTAGTTATTAGTATTATTAGTTACTGTTATTAAGTACAGTGGTGATCACTGTGTGTCTTTATTAGTTATTAGTGTTATTAGTTACTGTTATTAAGTACAGTGGTGATCACTGTGTGTCTTTATTAGTTATTAGTATTATTAGTTACTGTTATTAAGTACAGTGGTGATCACTGTGTGTCTTTATTAGTTATTAGTGTTATTAGTTACTGTTATTAAGTACAGTGGTGATCACTGTGCGTCTTTATTAGTTATTAGTGTTATTAGTTACTGTTATTAAGTACAGTGGTGATCACTGTGTGTCTTTATTAGTTATTAGTGTTATTAGTGACTGTTATTAAGTACAGTGGTGATCACTGTGCGTCTTTATTAGTTATTAGTATTATTAGTTACTGTTATTAAGTACAGTGGTGATCACTGTGTGTCTTTATTAGTTATTATATTATTAGTTACTGTTATTAAGTACAGTGGTGATCACTGTGTGTCTTTATTAGTTATTAGTGTTATTAGTTACTGTTATTAAGTACAGTGGTGATCACTGTGCGTCTTTATTAGTTATTAGTATTATTAGTTACTGTTATTAAGTACAGTGGTGATCACTGTGTGTCTTTATTAGTTATTATATTATTAGTTACTGTTATTAAGTACAGTGGTGATCACTGTGCGTCTTTATTAGTTATTAGTGTTATTAGTTACTGTTATTAAGTACAGTGGTGATCACTGTGCGTCTTTATTAGTTATTAGTATTATTAGTTACTGTTATTAAGTACAGTGGTGATCACTGTGTGTCTTTATGTAGTTATTATATTATTAGTTACTGTTATTAAGTACAGTGGTGATCACTGTGTGTCTTTATTAGTTATTAGTGTTATTAGTTACTGTTATTAAGTACAGTGGTGATCACTGTGTGTCTTTATTAGTTATTAGTATTATTAGTTACTGTTATTAAGTACAGTGGTGATCACTGTGTGTCTTTATTAGTTATTATATTATTAGTTACTGTTATTAAGTACAGTGGTGATCACTGTGTGTCTTTATTAGTTATTAGTGTTATTAGTTACTGTTATTAAGTACAGTGGTGATCACTGTGTGTCTTTATTAGTTATTAGTGTTATTAGTTACTGTTATTAAGTACAGTGGTGATCACTGTGTGTCTTTATTAGTTATTAGTGTTATTAGTTACTGTTATTAAGTACAGTGGTGATCACTGTGTGTCTTTATTAGTTATTATATTATTAGTTACTGTTATTAAGTACAGTGGTGATCACTGTGTGTCTTTATTAGTTATTAGTATTATTAGTTACTGTTATTAAGTACAGTGGTGATCACTGTGTGTCTTTATTAGTTATTAGTGTTATTAGTTACTGTTATTAAGTACAGTGGTGATCACTGTGTGTCTTTATTAGTTATTAGTGTTATTAGTTACTGTTATTAAGTACAGTGGTGATCACTGTGTGTCTTTATTAGTTATTAGTGTTATTAGTTACTGTTATTAAGTACAGTGGTGATCACTGTGTGTCTTTATTAGTTATTATATTATTAGTTACTGTTATTAAGTACAGTGGTGATCACTGTGTGTCTTTATTAGTTATTAGTGTTATTAGTTACTGTTATTAAGTACAGTGGTGATCACTGTGTGTCTTTATTAGTTATTAGTATTATTAGTTACTGTTATTAAGTACAGTGGTGATCACTGTGTGTCTTTATTAGTTATTAGTATTATTAGTTACTGTTATTAAGTACAGTGGTGATCACTGTGTGTCTTTATTAGTTATTAGTGTTATTAGTTACTGTTATTAAGTACAGTGGTGATCACTGTGTGTCTTTATTAGTTATTAGTATTATTAGTTACTGTTATTAAGTACAGTGGTGATCACTGTGTGTCTTTATTAGTTATTAGTGTTATTAGTTACTGTTATTAAGTACAGTGGTGATCACTGTGTGTCTTTATTAGTTATTAGTATTATTAGTTACTGTTATTAAGTACAGTGGTGATCACTGTGTGTCTTTATTAGTTATTAGTGTTATTAGTTACTGTTATTAAGTACAGTGGTGATCACTGTGTGTCTTTATTAGTTATTAGTGTTATTAGTTACTGTTATTAAGTACAGTGGTGATCACTGTGCGTCTTTATTAGTTATTAGTATTATTAGTTACTGTTATTAAGTACAGTGGTGATCACTGTGTGTCTTTATTAGTTATTATATTATTAGTTACTGTTATTAAGTACAGTGGTGATCACTGTGTGTCTTTATTAGTTATTAGTGTTATTAGTTACTGTTATTAAGTACAGTGGTGATCACTGTGTGTCTTTATTAGTTATTAGTGTTATTAGTTACTGTTATTAAGTACAGTGGTGATCACTGTGTGTCTTTATTAGTTATTAGTATTATTAGTTACTGTTATTAAGTACAGTGGTGATCACTGTGTGTCTTTATTAGTTATTATATTATTAGTTACTGTTATTAAGTACAGTGGTGATCACTGTGTGTCTTTATTAGTTATTAGTGTTATTAGTTACTGTTATTAAGTACAGTGGTGATCACTGTGTGTATTTATTAGTTATTAGTGTTATTAGTTACTGTTATTAAGTACAGTGGTGATCACTGTGTGTCTTTATTAGTTATTAGTGTTATTAGTTACTGTTATTAAGTACAGTGGTGATCACTGTGTGTCTTTATTAGTTATTATATTATTAGTTACTGTTATTAAGTACAGTGGTGATCACTGTGTGTCTTTATTAGTTATTAGTTACTGTTATTAAGTACAGTGGTGATCACTGTGTGTCTTTATTAGTTATTAGTGTTATTAGTTACTGTTATTAAGTACAGTGGTGATCACTGTGTGTCTTTATTAGTTATTAGTGTTATTAGTTACTGTTATTAAGTACAGTGGTGATCACTGTGTGTCTTTATTAGTTATTAGTATTATTAGTTACTGTTATTAAGTACAGTGGTGATCACTGTGTGTCTTTATTAGTTATTAGTGTTATTAGTTACTGTTATTAAGTACAGTGGTGATCACTGTGTGTCTTTATTAGTTATTAGTATTATTAGTTACTGTTATTAAGTACAGTGGTGATCACTGTGTGTCTTTATTAGTTATTAGTATTATTAGTTACTGTTATTAAGTACAGTGGTGATCACTGTGTGTCTTTATTAGTTATTAGTGTTATTAGTTACTGTTATTAAGTACAGTGGTGATCACTGTGTGTCTTTATTAGTTATTAGTGTTATTAGTTACTGTTATTAAGTACAGTGGTGATCACTGTGTGTCTTTATTAGTTATTAGTATTATTAGTTACTGTTATTAAGTACAGTGGTGATCACTGTGTGTCTTTATTAGTTATTAGTGTTATTAGTTACTGTTATTAAGTACAGTGGTGATCACTGTGTGTCTTTATTAGTTATTAGTATTATTAGTTACTGTTATTAAGTACAGTGGTGATCACTGTGTGTCTTTATTAGTTATTAGTGTTATTAGTTACTGTTATTAAGTACAGTGGTGATCACTGTGTGTCTTTATTAGTTATTAGTGTTATTAGTTACTGTTATTAAGTACAGTGGTGATCACTGTGTGTCTTTATTAGTTATTAGTATTATTAGTTACTGTTATTAAGTACAGTGGTGATCACTGTGTGTCTTTATTAGTTATTAGTGTTATTAGTTACTGTTATTAAGTACAGTGGTGATCACTGTGTGTCTTTATTAGTTATTAGTGTTATTAGTTACTGTTATTAAGTACAGTGGTGATCACTGTGTGTCTTTATTAGTTATTAGTATTATTAGTTACTGTTATTAAGTACAGTGGTGATCACTGTGTGTCTTTATTAGTTATTATATTATTAGTTACTGTTATTAAGTACAGTGGTGATCACTGTGTGTCTTTATTAGTTATTAGTGTTATTAGTTACTGTTATTAAGTACAGTGGTGATCACTGTGTGTCTTTATTAGTTATTAGTGTTATTAGTTACTGTTATTAAGTACAGTGGTGATCACTGTGTGTCTTTATTAGTTATTATATTATTAGTTACTGTTATTAAGTACAGTGGTGATCACTGTGTGTCTTTATTAGTTATTAGTATTATTAGTTACTGTTATTAAGTACAGTGGTGATCACTGTGTGTCTTTATTAGTTATTAGTATTATTAGTTACTGTTATTAAGTACAGTGGTGATCACTGTGTGTCTTTATTAGTTATTAGTATTATTAGTTACTGTTATTAAGTACAGTGGTGATCACTGTGTGTCTTTATTAGTTATTAGTATTATTAGTTACTGTTATTAAGTACAGTGGTGATCACTGTGTCTTTATTAGTTATTAGTATTATTAGTTACTGTTATTAAGTACAGTGGTGATCACTGTGTGTCTTTATTAGTTATTAGTGTTATTAGTTACTGTTATTAAGTACAGTGGTGATCACTGTGTGTCTTTATTAGTTATTAGTGTTATTAGTTACTGTTATTAAGTACAGTGGTGATCACTGTGTGTCTTTATTAGTTATTAGTATTATTAGTTGCTGTTATTAAGTACAGTGGTGATCACTGTGTGTCTTTATTAGTTATTAGTATTATTAGTTACTGTTATTAAGTACAGTGGTGATCACTGTGTGTCTTTATTAGTTATTAGTGTTATTAGTTACTGTTATTAAGTACAGTGGTGATCACTGTGTGTCTTTATTAGTTATTAGTATTATTAGTTACTGTTATTAAGTACAGTGGTGATCACTGTGTGTCTTTATTAGTTATTAGTATTATTAGTTACTGTTATTAAGTACAGTGGTGATCACTGTGTGTCTTTATTAGTTATTATATTATTAGTTACTGTTATTAAGTACAGTGGTGATCACTGTGTGTCTTTATTAGTTATTAGTGTTATTAGTTACTGTTATTAAGTACAGTGGTGATCACTGTGTGTCTTTATTAGTTATTATATTATTAGTTACTGTTATTAAGTACAGTGGTGATCACTGTGTGTCTTTATTAGTTATTAGTATTATTAGTTACTGTTATTAAGTACAGTGGTGATCACTGTGTGTCTTTATTAGTTATTAGTATTATTAGTTACTGTTATTAAGTACAGTGGTGATCACTGTGTGTCTTTATTAGTTATTATATTATTAGTTACTGTTATTAAGTACAGTGGTGATCACTGTGTGTCTTTATTAGTTATTAGTGTTATTAGTTACTGTTATTAAGTACAGTGGTGATCACTGTGTGTCTTTATTAGTTATTAGTGTTATTAGTTACTGTTATTAAGTACAGTGGTGATCACTGTGTGTCTTTATTAGTTATTAGTGTTATTAGTTACTGTTATTAAGTACAGTGGTGATCACTGTGTGTCTTTATTAGTTATTAGTGTTATTAGTTACTGTTATTAAGTACAGTGGTGATCACTGTGTGTCTTTATTAGTTATTAGTGTTATTAGTTACTGTTATTAAGTACAGTGGTGATCACTGTGTGTCTTTATTAGTTATTAGTGTTATTAGTTACTGTTATTAAGTACAGTGGTGATCACTGTGTGTCTTTATTAGTTATTAGTATTATTAGTTACTGTTATTAAGTACAGTGGTGATCACTGTGTGTCTTTATTAGTTATTAGTATTATTAGTTACTGTTATTAAGTACAGTGGTGATCACTGTGTGTCTTTATTAGTTATTAGTATTATTAGTTACTGTTATTAAGTACAGTGGTGATCACTGTGTGTCTTTATTAGTTATTATATTATTAGTTGCTGTTATTAAGTACAGTGGTGATCACTGTGTGTCTTTATTAGTTATTAGTGTTATTAGTTACTGTTATTAAGTACAGTGGTGATCACTGTGTGTCTTTATTAGTTATTAGTGTTATTAGTTACTGTTATTAAGTACAGTGGTGATCACTGTGTGTCTTTATTAGTTATTAGTATTATTAGTTACTGTTATTAAGTACAGTGGTGATCACTGTGTGTCTTTATTAGTTATTAGTATTATTAGTTACTGTTATTAAGTACAGTGGTGATCACTGTGTGTCTTTATTAGTTATTAGTATTATTAGTTACTGTTATTAAGTACAGTGGTGATCACTGTGTGTCTTTATTAGTTATTAGTATTATTAGTTACTGTTATTAAGTACAGTGGTGATCACTGTGTGTCTTTATTAGTTATTAGTGTTATTAGTTACTGTTATTAAGTACAGTGGTGATCACTGTGTGTCTTTATTAGTTATTAGTATTATTAGTTACTGTTATTAAGTACAGTGGTGATCACTGTGTGTCTTTATTAGTTATTAGTATTATTAGTTACTGTTATTAAGTACAGTGGTGATCACTGTGTCTTTATTAGTTATTAGTGTTATTAGTTACTGTTATTAAGTACAGTGGTGATCACTGTGTGTCTTTATTAGTTATTAGTATTATTAGTTACTGTTATTAAGTACAGTGGTGATCACTGTGTGTCTTTATTAGTTATTAGTATTATTAGTTACTGTTATTAAGTACAGTGGTGATCACTGTGTGTCTTTATTAGTTATTAGTATTATTAGTTACTGTTATTAAGTACAGTGGTGATCACTGTGTGTCTTTATTAGTTATTAGTGTTATTAGTTACTGTTATTAAGTACAGTGGTGATCACTGTGTGTCTTTATTAGTTATTAGTGTTATTAGTTACTGTTATTAAGTACAGTGGTGATCACTGTGTGTCTTTATTAGTTATTAGTGTTATTAGTTACTGTTATTAAGTACAGTGGTGATCACTGTGTCTTTATTAGTTATTAGTGTTATTAGTTACTGTTATTAAGTACAGTGGTGATCACTGTGTGTCTTTATTAGTTATTAGTATTATTAGTTACTGTTATTAAGTACAGTGGTGATCACTGTGTGTCTTTATTAGTTATTAGTGTTATTAGTTACTGTTATTAAGTACAGTGGTGATCACTGTGTGTCTTTATTAGTTATTAGTATTATTAGTTGCTGTTATTAAGTACAGTGGTGATCACTGTGTGTCTTTATTAGTTATTAGTGTTATTAGTTACTGTTATTAAGTACAGTGGTGATCACTGTGTGTCTTTATTAGTTATTAGTGTTATTAGTTACTGTTATTAAGTACAGTGGTGATCACTGTGTCTTTATTAGTTATTAGTGTTATTAGTTACTGTTATTAAGTACAGTGGTGATCACTGTGTGTCTTTATTAGTTATTAGTATTATTAGTTACTGTTATTAAGTACAGTGGTGATCACTGTGTGTCTTTATTAGTTATTAGTGTTATTAGTTACTGTTATTAAGTACAGTGGTGATCACTGTGTGTCTTTATTAGTTATTAGTATTATTAGTTGCTGTTATTAAGTACAGTGGTGATCACTGTGTGTCTTTATTAGTTATTAGTGTTATTAGTTACTGTTATTAAGTACAGTGGTGATCACTGTGTCTTTATTAGTTATTAGTGTTATTAGTTACTGTTATTAAGTACAGTGGTGATCACTGTGTGTCTTTATTAGTTATTAGTGTTATTAGTTACTGTTATTAAGTACAGTGGTGATCACTGTGTGTCTTTATTAGTTATTAGTGTTATTAGTTACTGTTATTAAGTACAGTGGTGATCACTGTGTGTCTTTATTAGTTATTAGTGTTATTAGTTACTGTTATTAAGTACAGTGGTGATCACTGTGTCTTTATTAGTTATTAGTGTTATTAGTTACTGTTATTAAGTACAGTGGTGATCACTGTGTGTCTTTATTAGTTATTAGTATTATTAGTTACTGTTATTAAGTACAGTGGTGATCACTGTGTGTCTTTATTAGTTATTAGTGTTATTAGTTACTGTTATTAAGTACAGTGGTGATCACTGTGTCTTTATTAGTTATTAGTGTTATTAGTTACTGTTATTAAGTACAGTGGTGATCACTGTGTGTCTTTATTAGTTATTAGTATTATTAGTTACTGTTATTAAGTACAGTGGTGATCACTGTGTGTCTTTATTAGTTATTAGTGTTATTAGTTACTGTTATTAAGTACAGTGGTGATCACTGTGTGTCTTTATTAGTTATTAGTATTATTAGTTACTGTTATTAAGTACAGTGGTGATCACTGTGTGTCTTTATTAGTTATTAGTGTTATTAGTTACTGTTATTAAGTACAGTGGTGATCACTGTGTGTCTTTATTAGTTATTAGTGTTATTAGTTACTGTTATTAAGTACAGTGGTGATCACTGTGTGTCTTTATTAGTTATTAGTATTATTAGTTACTGTTATTAAGTACAGTGGTGATCACTGTGTGTCTTTATTAGTTATTAGTGTTATTAGTTACTGTTATTAAGTACAGTGGTGATCACTGTGTCTTTATTAGTTATTAGTGTTATTAGTTACTGTTATTAAGTACAGTGGTGATCACTGTGTGTCTTTATTAGTTATTAGTGTTATTAGTTACTGTTATTAAGTACAGTGGTGATCACTGTGTGTCTTTATTAGTTATTAGTGTTATTAGTTACTGTTATTAAGTACAGTGGTGATCACTGTGTGTCTTTATTAGTTATTAGTGTTATTAGTTACTGTTATTAAGTACAGTGGTGATCACTGTGTGTCTTTATTAGTTATTAGTGTTATTAGTTACTGTTATTAAGTACAGTGGTGATCACTGTGTGTCTTTATTAGTTATTAGTGTTATTAGTTACTGTTATTAAGTACAGTGGTGATCACTGTGTCTTTATTAGTTATTAGTGTATTAGTTACTGTTATTAAGTACAGTGGTGATCACTGTGTGTCTTTATTAGTTATTAGTATTATTAGTTACTGTTATTAAGTCAGTGGTGATCACTGTGTGTCTTTATTAGTTATTAGTGTTATTAGTTACTGTTATTAAGTACAGTGGTGATCACTGTGTGTCTTTATTAGTTATTAGTATTATTAGTTACTGTTATTAAGTACAGTGGTGATCACTGTGTGTCTTTATTAGTTATTAGTGTTATTAGTTACTGTTATTAAGTACAGTGGTGATCACTGTGTCTTTATTAGTTATTAGTGTTATTAGTTACTGTTATTAAGTACAGTGGTGATCACTGTGTGTCTTTATTAGTTATTAGTGTTATTAGTTACTGTTATTAAGTACAGTGGTGATCACTGTGTGTCTTTATTAGTTATTAGTGTTATTAGTTACTGTTATTAAGTACAGTGGTGATCACTGTGTGTCTTTATTAGTTATTAGTGTTATTAGTTACTGTTATTAAGTACAGTGGTGATCACTGTGTCTTTATTAGTTATTAGTATTATTAGTTACTGTTATTAAGTACAGTGGTGATCACTGTGTGTCTTTATTAGTTATTAGTATTATTAGTTACTGTTATTAAGTACAGTGGTGATCACTGTGTGTCTTTATTAGTTATTAGTATTATTAGTTACTGTTATTAAGTACAGTGGTGATCACTGTGTCTTTATTAGTTATTAGTGTTATTAGTTACTGTTATTAAGTACAGTGGTGATCACTGTGTGTCTTTATTAGTTATTAGTATTATTAGTTACTGTTATTAAGTACAGTGGTGATCACTGTGTGTCTTTATTAGTTATTAGTGTTATTAGTTACTGTTATTAAGTACAGTGGTGATCACTGTGTGTCTTTATTAGTTATTAGTATTATTAGTTACTGTTATTAAGTACAGTGGTGATCACTGTGTGTCTTTATTAGTTATTAGTGTTATTAGTTACTGTTATTAAGTACAGTGGTGATCACTGTGTCTTTATTAGTTATTAGTGTTATTAGTTACTGTTATTAAGTACAGTGGTGATCACTGTGTGTCTTTATTAGTTATTAGTATTATTAGTTACTGTTATTAAGTACAGTGGTGATCACTGTGTGTCTTTATTAGTTATTAGTGTTATTAGTTACTGTTATTAAGTACAGTGGTGATCACTGTGTCTTTATTAGTTATTAGTATTATTAGTTACTGTTATTAAGTACAGTGGTGATCACTGTGTGTCTTTATTAGTTATTAGTGTATTAGTTACTGTTATTAAGTACAGTGGTGATCACTGTGTCTTTATTAGTTATTAGTATTATTAGTTACTGTTATTAAGTACAGTGGTGATCACTGTGTGTCTTTATTAGTTATTAGTATTATTAGTTACTGTTATTAAGTACAGTGGTGATCACTGTGTGTCTTTATTAGTTATTAGTATTATTAGTTACTGTTATTAATTCTCTCTCCC
>JAFEUB010000575.1:45000-50000 GCA_024529925.1 Ophthalmolycus amberensis | reverse complement strand
GCTAACCGCTCCATGTCATGAGCTAACCGCTCCATGTCATGAGCTAACCGCTCCATGTCATGAGCTAACCGGTCCATGTCATGAGCTAACCGCTCCATGTCATGAGCTAACCGCTCCATGTCATGAGCTAACCGGTCCATGTCATGAGCTAACCGCTCCATGTCATGAGCTAACCGCTCCATGTCATGAGCTAACCGGTCCATGTCATGAGCTAACCGCTCCATGTCATGAGCTAACCGCTCCATGTCATGAGCTAACCGGTCCATGTCATGAGCTAACCGGTCCATGTCATGAGCTAACCGGTGGGCAGTATTTGTGTATCAGTCGTGTTCTTGGCGTATTCATTTTCGTAACTTGGCGCGATCACATGACCGTCACTAAGAGTTCATTGATTAAAACACTATTTACATCTGAGGATGGTACGAAACAGACCAATTCATTGTTAGATGCTAGAAACAGGTTTTAAAAATCTACATTTGAATAAATACTTTCATCAAATTGTTTGCAGGATATTCAACCTGTTTCCTTGTAATGCATTTAATACTTTGCATGAATATGAGATACGAGGCTACAGATGATCACAGTCCCTCCTTGGCATAGTGGAGGCTGGTGTTCTGCAGTCTGTGGTCATGTCTCTGGCTACACTGGTCGTCTCTCTGATTCTTCACAGTCCACTTTGTTAGTACGCCCTCTGGTGTTTCGGAGAATCCTGCAACAAACAGCGCTTAGAGTGTAAACGCCTCGGAGGCTCCCGAGTACAAACGAAAGCTTTTTACTGAACGAAGGTTGCGTCTTGTCACTTGTTCTGAAGGCGGAGCCGCAGCGGGTACGATGTTTGGTGGCTTCGGGATTGCATTTCTGCTGCTGATGTCGTCATCTCTCCATCAGACTCTGACTTCTCGTTCACACTGGGGCAGCTTGAAGTGTGAAGCACTTTGGATAAAGCTCAGCACCTCCCAGTCTGAGGGCCCGGCTGACGAGCCAAACCAGCTGCCCCCTTTGTGCTGCTGCTCATTTTACCAGTCTCAGTGGTGACTCAGACATCTGGTGGGATCTCATTCTATACCCACTCATTTTGTACTGGAAGTTGATGCGGTTTGGGCGTCTGGTCAAGATGCCCTCCGGGCTCTGTCCTGTAGAGGAATGCTTGGCGTGCCCACTGAGAGGATACCCGTAACCCCGGACAGATTACAGAGATTACCCCAGGAGGAGATGAAGGATGTGGCGAGAGTAGAAGACAGATTGGCTGCCTTGTTTCGCTTGCTCCCACTTTATTACGACCAGATAAGCAAAAAGGCAAGATGGACGTTTACTTGCTATTCACCTTTGGCTAAGTCCCGCCCCCATGGAGCCCACACTGTCACTAACTGCACATTAACGTACATTCTGTATACCGTAGCTAACGTAGCATAGAAGTGCTAACGCTAGTTAATGATGTGCTAGCGTACTCTGCTAATGTTAGCTCCACAGGTTTTTACTTGGACATGTAGTCGTTGTGAAACCCTGGTCGGAGCTGGATGATGCTACGCTTTGATTGGCCAGTCTGCGTTTGAGGGGCGGGACTTAGCAAAGGGTCAAACAGTCTGTATTTTCTTTTTAAAGACGTACGGCAGGCCTGTGATAACCACAAGTGGAGGTTTCACTTTTTTTGTTCCTATACATGACGTACATTGACCGTAATGCTCTTGAAGACACGGTACTCATTCTGTTATCGTGGTGAAGAACATCCTTTTTATTATCAGTGTTATTTCTAAAGACAAACTCTTCCGGCGTTGTAAGACGAGAGCTGGTCCGGGGTCACACGCCTACTGTTGCCAAGGCACTCACTGTTTTTACTGATTAGGGGAGTTGGACCATCCTCTCATCCTCTACTCGGGTCTGCTCTTGTTCTCACTGTCAGTCTGATGGAGACGTTTGAGTTCTCAGGTGGTTCAGTAGAACCGTCTGATTCTATTCTTCTCGAGTCAAACTCATCACGTAGGCCGACACGTCTGAATCTTTCTCTCTTTCCTTACTTCTCATCTTCCATCCTGCCATGTTTTACTTTAGTTATCCCGTTTACTTACTGTCTGACAATCACACACATGCTGTCTGGCTCTTGTCTCACACACACACACACACACACACACACACACATACACACACAGTCTCCTGCCAGAAAGGGGCTTCTGGTTTGCATTGAGGACAAATCTGTGTTTTATGACAGTTTGTCTTTCCTAAACCGGGGCAGATAGACTCGCTTTGATGAGCTCTACTTTTGTTTCTACCCTAGTGTGTGTGTGTGTGTGTGTGTGTGTGTGTGTGTGTGTGTGTGTGTGTGTGTGTGTGTGTGTGTGTGTGTGTGTGTGTGTGTGTGTGTGTGTGTGTGTGTGTGTGTGTGTGTGTGTGTGAAACAGATGTGTGTGTGTGATTGGGTGGGTGCGTGTGTCCACTTGTGGTTAATCTTCTCAGGCGTCGCCACTAATGAGAAAGGGAGGTGAGGGAGACACAGAGAGTGTCACACAGGGATCATTAGACACACACACACACACACACACACACACACACACAGAGGAATATCAACAGTAAGCTTCTGTAACAGGAGATTGATGCTTGTACACAAATCTGAGTGATTTGAATCAAACTACTTATTGATTTATTATTTTATTAAGTTGTATTTCATTGATTTCGATGCATTTTACTATAACTTGTCAACATCAGTGATTCATTGAGAGCGTTTGCAAGTTGAAAGATCACAGATCTTAGTTGTGTGTTTTTAATCAGCAATAAGAGGAAGTGTTGTGTTTACAACGACAGGAAACAGAAAAGCAAGTAACTCCTGACATTGGTGAAGCTGCGACCAGGAACTGTTTAGTTTCTGTCCTTTATAAATGACTGCAGACAATAATTAGCAACACTTGTTGAGAGCGTTTCATTCCTTCCAGACTCTGCTTCAGTCTAATCTTTAGTTTCATTATCAGCGCAGTAAATCCACCTTCCTCCTGTTTATTATTATTCATTCAACGCCAGAGAGACACCCAGCAGATGTTCCTCCGCATCCAGACTCCGAGTGTCATCAGTACGACAAGAAGTCACTGCAGTGATCACACGTGTTCATGATTCACGCTTAAACTCAACCAGCTATGATCGTCCTGTTTGAAATGTTCCAGAGAAAACATGTTGACGGTGAACCCAAACACATACAAGTACCTCGTAGAAGTACCTCGTAGAAGTACCTCGTACAAGTACCACGTACAAGTACCAGGTACACGTACCATGTACACGTACAAGTACCACGTACACGTACAAGTACCAGGTACACGTACCACGTACAAGTACCACGTACAAGTACCACGTACAAGTACCAGGTACACGTACACGTACACGTACCACGTACACGTACAAGTACCACGTACAAGTACCACATACAAGTACCACGTACAAGTACCAGGTACACGTACCACGTACAAGTACTAGGTACACGTACACGTACCACGTCCACGTACAAGTACCAGGTACACGTACACGTACCAGGTACACGTACCAGGTACACGTACACGTACCACGTACACGTACAAGTACCAGGTACACGTACAAGTACCACGTACAAGTACCACGTACAAGTACCACGTACAAGTACCAGGTACACGTACCACGTACAAGTACCACGTACAAGTACCACGTACAAGTACCAGGTACACGTACCACGTACAAGTACCAGGTACAAGTACCAGGTACACGTACCACGTACACGTACAAGTACCACGTACAAGTACCAGGTACACGTACACGTACCACGTACACGTACAAGTACCAGGTACACGTACACGTACAAGTACCACGTACAAGTACCACGTACAAGTACCTCGTAGACGTACCACGTAGAAGTACCTCATACAAGTACCACGTAGAAGTACCACGTAGAAGTACCACGTACAAGTACCTCGTAGAAGTACACGTACAAGTACCACGTACAAGTACCAGGTACACGTACACGTACCACGTACACGTACCACGTACACGTACAAGTACCAGGTACACGTACACGTACACGTAAAAATATCTTTCTTTGTTCGCTATCATGAGCAAGTCATTTATAAATGAATGTTTCTAAATGACGCCTTTATTTTTCACATTTAATTCACCTTCGGTCGAGTATTCACAGGGCTGGTAGTTCGACTCCTGCCTCCTCTTTCTAGCATTGTCAAGTGTTCATGAGCAAGGCACTGAACCACAAACTGCTCCCAGTCCAGCTCGGCATCATCTACGAATACATCTCTTGAGTCGTTCTGTGCGCTATCACTATTCATGTGCTCAGAGGAAGAGCTCTGGAAGTCATGTGACGCAGGAGGAAGATGGAGAAGGTCTCTTCTTCTTCTTTCTTCTTCTTCTTCTGCATATTGAGGAGGTCGGGCTGGTTGGATTGTTCAGACAAACTCAGGACTTTCACCCTGTAAACCTCTGTTCGTGTCCCTTAGTGATACCAAGTCACCGCTGACTCGCTGTACTTGGGTTTGATACTTAACTTACCTACGTAACTTAATTCATGTAACAAACATACTTATTTCAACCTCAACACGATCTTTTCCTGAACATAACCAAGTACTGTTCTTTGACTTCACAACGTTAATCACGCCTTTAGAAATAAACGTAATTAACAAACACAAGCAAACCTTTTTTTAACCAAAACAAGTAGTTTTGATGAATTCACATCGTCGACTACGTGTTTTAAACTGCGTCCGTTTATGACCGTTTACCCCTAATTATGGTTTTTGGTTATTTCATAACCAAGTAGTTTAGTTGGAAATCAAAACGTTGACCAATTGTTTTGAAATGCGTCCACATGTGACGCTTATCAGCTGGGATTCAGACCAGCGTTAAAAGGTCGAGGGTCGTGTTGTGAAAGTTGTATCCCTGCTGCTCTCTGGGTCGTGCCGATGCGTCGGGGTGCGCTGTTTGAATCCGGCCAGAGACGTACAGTACTTCTGTCTCCTGTGGCAGAAACAGGAGAAAGCCTCTGG
>JAFEUB010000575.1:25000-37500 GCA_024529925.1 Ophthalmolycus amberensis | reverse complement strand
CCAAATAAATGTACTACAAGTGTGTCGGGGATCTTGAGCGATTTGATTTGCCTGGAACACGCTGGAAATAGTCCCATTCTTGTTTTGATGTCTTCTTTTAATTTGTGGTAGACTAGAAGTGCACCGCTGCCTCCCGCCAGGTAACAACAATGCATTTGATCTTTCCAACAGGAAATGATGTCGGTGTTTATTTGCATAAAGAGCGGCGAAGTGAGATCCAATCAGTGGTCTCTCAGGACTCTTTGAGTTTCCTGAAATCCAACAGTTTGTCAAGTGTCTTCCTCTCTTAATCAATGTCTTCGTCACGTGTTTACAAGACAGATAAACACTGTCTGTTTACTCAGCCAATGGCAGCTTTTAATCGTCTTTCTGTCTTGCAAAGATTCTGTTTAGTTTGCACCAAACTCAGCTGAGAGAGAAATGTACGTACAAGGACTGAAGCTGTGGTTGTGATTTCTGTAAAAAGTCCATTTGTACATGTTTTCATGTTCATCTGACTTTTAAACTACAAACTATCTATACTTTTTATATGATATTCTACTGTGTCGAGGTCTTTTAAAAACTTACAGAAAAGTTAGTTTTTGTCAGCAATCAAATGAAGAGATTTGAAAGGAAAGAAAAGCCTTAAAAAGCCTGTGTGTTAATGTGTGTTACTGTAGAATGTAAACAACACTGAGGACAAGACTTGAGTGGAAGGTCATCCACCGTCACCCCGGCCCTCCGGACTGCTTTTGATCTCTGGGCTCGTAGCTTGTCAGCAGCATTTTCAGGGAGCAACATGTGCTCTTGTACGGTAACCACAAAGCTCGTGCAATGCCAACTGAACCCCACTGCGTGGCTATCACATCACGCCATCTCCGGAGCTATTTGTTGGCCGTGTTGACGGAGCGCTGATGAGATGCTTGGCTGGTTTAATGTGTGTGTAATGTTCCGCTAATATCTCTGCAACGGCATTATCTGATGGGCTATTCTTGGCCGCGGGGTAATGCTGCTGGTGATTGCCGATGGAGATGAGGACAACGGGGCTAAATGTCGTGGCCTGGTTCAGGTACCAGGGCATCGCTTACGGACTCGTGGCACCCCGACACGGAAAGTTCAGGAGGTTTTAAGCCGTACAACAGCCGTTAGGTCCCGTCAGTGACCTGTAGTCGGGACGGCTCACTGATGACGACATGCTGTAGAACGTTGCCAGCAGTCTGAAGATAACATAAGACAACATAACATATATAACATAACATAACATATATAAGATAACATAACATAACATAACATAACTTATATAAGATAACATAACATAACATATATAAGATAACATAACATAACATAACATAACTTATATAAGATAAGATAACATAACATAACATAACTTATATAACATAACATAACATAACATAACATAACTTATATAAGATAACATAACATAACATAACATAACTTATATAAGATAACATAACATAACTTATATAAGATAACATAACATAACATAACTTATATAACATAACATAACATAACATAACATAACTTATATAAGATAACATAACATAACATATATAAGATAACATAACATAACATAACATAACTTATATAAGATAACATAACATAACATAACATAACTTATATAAGATAACATAACATAACATAACTTATATAAGATAACATAACATAACATAACATAACTTATATAACATAACATAACATAACATAACATAACTTATATAAGATAACGTAACATAACATAACATAACTTATATAAGATAACAACATAACATAACATAACTTATATAAGATAACATAACATAACATATATAAGATAAGATAACATAACATATATAAGATAACATAACATAACTTATATAAGATAACATAACATAACATAACATAACTTATATAAGATAACATAACATAACATAACATAACTTATATAAGATAACATAACATAACTTATATAAGATAACGTAACATAACATAACATAACTTATATAAGATAACAACATAACATAACATAACTTATATAAGATAACATAACTTATATAACATAACATAACATAACATAACTTATATAAGATAACATAACATAACTTATATAAGATAAGATAACATAACATAACATAACTTATATAAGATAACAACATAACATAACATAACTTATATAAGATAACATAACATAACATATATAAGATAAGATAACATAACATATATAAGATAACATAACATAACTTATATAAGATAACATAACATAACATATATAAGATAAGATAACATAACATATATAAGATAACATAACATAACTTATATAAGATAACATAACATAACATAACATAACTTATATAAGATAACATAACATAACATAACTTATATAAGATAACATAACATAACTTATATAAGATAACGTAACATAACATAACATAACTTATATAAGATAAGATAACATAACATAACTTATATAAGATAACATAACATAACATATATAAGATAACATAACATAACATAACATAACTTATATAAGATAACATAACATAACATATATAAGATAACATAACATAACATAACATAACTTATATAAGATAACATAACATAACATAACATAACTTATATAAGATAACATAACATAACATATATAAGATAACATAACATATATAAGTTTAAAAACTAAAGTAGTCATAACGTGGCAACAGGAGAACTGGAGTAACAGCAGCTACTGAACATATCAGCGTTTATTAAGGCCGCACGACGCAAGAAGTCTAATAATCACACGCGTGCTGGTAAGTTGTGTAAGTTCTGGCGAGGAAGGAAAGAGAGGCGGGAGCTATCCCGGCTACGATAGCCATCAACAAACCAGATGTGTGTGTGTGTGTGTGTGTGTGTGTCCTCAGGTCATGTAACATGTGGTATGGAGGCAGTGTTTTTGCGGTGGTGTCCGTTCAGGCTCCGGCTCCTGAGGGGGGGGGGAATGAGCCGCTCTTCCTCTGGGACGCCCCGTGTAGGAAGTGCGGCTTCCAGCTCACACCCCCTGCTGCTGTTCACATTAAGGCCACGGCCGCTATGTTACGGGATACATAAGCGGTAATCTAATGTAGTGTATGGCGGCTACCAGCTCTCTTCATTCAGTTCATGGGTCAGCTCAGCTACACAAGGAGGCTTTTGGACCCCTGTGACTTTGAGCATAGAAAAGGGGAAGTTGATGTTTTAATATCCTGTGAAAAGAGTGAGATGTCTGACTGTCAGGATGACAGAGAGGCAACGCTTTCACGCTTCATATCATAATTCTGGAGGCAGATCATCCATAAAAGAAGAGCGTAGTTCACCCAAACATGAAGGAGATGACACCCAATCATTTCTACATGTGTATGGATCGATACTTTACTTTGTTAAAACATTGACGATCCAAGTGTTTGATACGTTTCTGCAGCGCGGCACATCACACATGCAGCTTATTAAACACCACACCTCGTCACTCTATGCTCCATGACGCAGAAGATGAAAGCTGCTTCATGTTTCATCTGTTTCTTCTCAAGCTCTCCTCTCAGGCTACGCTCTGAGGATGATGCCTGTTAATTGCCGTTTACTCTCCTCTCCACCAGCTGATCTACTGAAGTTAATGATGCATAGTTTTAGTTCTCATTCATTTATTTCAAAGTGATTTAAATTAGTGCAGAATAATTGTGTGTGGTTATGTGATAATAAGACACGTGTAGACAGATCTCCACACATCCATTGATGTTATTGAGTTTGTTTTCTGGAGGACGGTGGAAGGTGGGAGATTTCTCTGTTTGCACTATTGTATCATATAAATATAACATATAAATGTAGATATAAATGTCCTTCTTTTTCTTACATTTCTCTTGTTTATTGTATATATTTCATATGTGTATGTACGATGAGAGTAATGTGTAACCGGACTCAAATTCCAAGTACGACACCAAGGAACAGACTTCATCCTCAGAGATATGCACTCTGTGTTCACATGGACAATGGTGATCATTCAGAACAAGTCTTTGAATAGAAACCTAGAGAATGAAATATAAAAGTTAAAAGCTAACAAGCTGTTCAAAAATGCTTCCAAACTACAACGACTTGTTTTAAAGGCTCTGCTCCCATCGTTTGCCTTTTGGGGCTGTTTTGTAATAAAAGCCCCCCTTTGTTGCCCCATTCCCCTTGAATCCCTTCACCCCCATTTTCTTTAACAAGGGACCTTTAATTTGGCGAGAAGGAAGTAATGAATTGTAGAGTATGCTTTTCCACGGGTGTCCTGGGAAGTGTAGGCCTCTCAGTCGCTCTCTCCCCCTCCCCCTCTTTCTCTCTCTCTCTCCCCCTCACCCTCTGTCTCTCCCTCTCGCTCTCTCTCTCCCCCCCCCTCTCCCTCCCCCTCTTTCTCTCTCTCTCTCCCCCTCACCCTCTGTCTCTCCCTCTCTCTCTCTCTCTCTCTCTCCCCCCCCCTCTCTCTGTCCCTGTCTCTCTCTCCCTCCCCCTCCCTCTCCCCCCCCTCTCCCTCCCCCTCTTTCTCTCTCTCTCTCTCCCTCACTCTCTGTCTCTCCCTCTCTCTCTCCCCCCCCTCTCTCTGTCCCTGTCTCTCTCTCCCTCCCCCTCTCCCCCCCCCCCCCCTCTCTCCCCCCTCCCCCCCCCCTCTCTCTCTGTCTCTCCCCCCCCCCCCCCCCCCTTGTCCCATGCTGAACCTGATAGTTAACACATGTGGGCTGGTTGTTGCTACTGAACTCCTGCTCGCCGCTCGCCCTCCGTGTCCCTTTCCCCTGGTGGACACAGAGATAATCTGCTCTTTATTTTGATCAAGAGCTCGTTAGGGAGGCAGTAAACGAATTACTTCTCAGGTTGTTGGCTGTATTTCTTATATTTTATAATCATATTACTATGTGCACTCCAAAAACATTGCTCATCAGTTGAATGTATTTTTATCAACTTTGTCTGAGTTATCGTGATCACGTGATGTTCCTCAGACTCTAACGTGGCTATTTTACACTGAACCAATGTGATTTCCCCAAAAGTCAAAAGTAGCTTCATCCCACTGAGCTGGTGAGTGAACTGTGACTATGTTATGTTGATAGAACGTGATTAGTTTGATTAGTTTCAACTTGTTCTGCTGCCTCCAAGTGGCCAAAAAGATCAATGAAGACCAGCAGGAGTGCGTTTAGTTTATTAAACTCTTGTGTTTCTGTTGGCGTACTTTGCAGCTAACGGTCGTTAGCTCCCTCCAGCTACGGCCGTGTTCCTCTCACCTGTAAGCCTCCCAGGTGTTTCACCCTCCCGATAGCTATTCATACTGCATGGTGCGTCGTCATGAGCGTGAGCAGCATGTCAGCAGACCAGCAGCTGCAGAGTGTTCTACGCGTGATGCGTTCAGGTGCAGTACTGAGTGTAGGTCTCCCGCGTTTCGGCAACGCTCTGAGCCCGACCGAGTTATCTGGATTAATTAAACAGGAGAAAGTTTAATGGTATATGTTCTTTTATTTATTGACTTACTTATTTTCATTCCTGTCCTTTCACATCATTCACACACACACACACACACACACACACACACACACACACACAGACACACACACAGACACACACACACAGACACACAGACACACACACACACAGACACACAGACACACACACACACACACACAGACACACACACACAGACACACACACACAGACACACACACACACACACACACAGACACACACACACACAGACACACACACACACAGACACACACACACACACACACACACACACACAGACACACACACACACACACACAGACACACACACACACAGACACACACACACACAGACACACACACACACACACAGACACACACACACACAGACACACGCACACACACACACACACACACACACACAGACACACACACATTCATTTCACTGTTCTTTTCGTACTCTTGTTCTGTTCATGTAGTTTTTTGTCTTTAAAAAATGTAAATATTTAGATAATAAATAAATAAATAGTGATTAAATAAATAATAAATAAATAGAAATATAAAGTTTTTTCTTAAAACACAGAAATGCCAAATTTGAAATCATGTGCTTTGAATGGTGAACCCATATTAGTTTTGTTCTTAATTGTTCTTACTGATGACAGTCTTCTCTTTGAATAGCGTGTGTGTGGATCTTGGGTAGCTTCTGTGTCTGTGTGTGTGTGTGTGTGTGTGTGTTGTGAGAGAGTGAGAGTTTATCAGAGGAGACGTGTCAATTAGCTGGGGGGTACAGAAGGCAGAGCCAGAGGTTGGAGGTCAAGGCGGGGGGATTCGTCAGCTGTCACTAACTATAAAAACCTACTGTGTTCTCGTGCACATTGTGTGCGTGTGTGTGTGTGTGTGTGCGATGCTAAAGGCCTCGTTGCAGGTCAATAGCTACTGAGCTGAGACTGAGAACGCATGCTTTTACACACACACACACACACACACACACACACACACACACACACACACACACACACACACACACACACACACTCTCCCAGCTCACTGTGTGGTGGTTTCTCTCTGTCGATCTTTGAACTATAGAATTGAACATTATTTATGCGTCTGTGCCGACGACAGCCGAGTTCAGAGGCGTCAGGTTTTCATGTCGCTTCTTCAAATGTGGCATCCACGCCCGCCTGCACTCCAGGATGAACTGATTACATTTTGGGGTTCAAAGGTTAAAGACACATTTGGCCAATAATTCAAAGGCTAATTAAGACAATTCTGTACGATAGTATCCGATGATGAAGTGATGACGTTTGGACGTCTTCACACCGAGAGGAGGTGATTCAGTTATCTATGTTTTCAATAGATATTTAATATATTTATTCTACAGTCAAGTTCAGTCATCTGAGAATCATCTACAAAAAAAAACCTTGTATTGTATAAAAATATCACAACCGAGAAAATCAACAAACAAACCAAAAAAGCCCAAAACCTGCTGAAACCGGTTGAAGTTGTGATGAACGTGCACAAGCGTTCATCAGCCGATAACACGTGTCTCCACTCCTTCAGCAGTAAAGCTGCTGGCTTCAGCGCACGCTCGGCCTGAAGGATGCCGACTGTCTCGTATGATAATCCGCTCCATCAGAAACAGCTGCTCTGACTTTAAATCCTGCTTCAACTTTGACCTTACCGGACTAACTGTAACTGCGTGCACGCAGTTTTCCCGCTTGTCGTTTCAGGTGAACTCACTTATTTGTTGTTCTTCCTCCAAGTGAAGAAGTTTCCTTCCAGCCTCCAGCCTTTACTTTAGAGAGTTAAGACATAGAATCAATGGCCACAACAACAATCTTTAAGAAACAACAACTGTGCTCTAATGAGGCTTCATTTAGCCGTGTGTTGTGTAAACAAAGGGAAAGCGAAATCCTTGTAAAGTCCGACTGAATAAGGACTCTGATGTCGTGATTTCAGTTTTCCGAAGGTCACAGACTGTGGAAAACGTTCCTCTGAGAGCTTTAAGTGTTTTCTCTTGCAGAGCGAGAAGTGATCAGCGTCAGTAGAAGGAGTCGGGTCAGTTCTCCGTGTTGGCTACCGGTCAGCACAAAGTACAGGCTTCAGACCGCAGACAGAAGCATTATGGGTACATAATGACAACAAGGCCTCCTTTCCTCTCGTTCCTTCTCTCCCCCTCCATCCCTCCTTCCATCTCCATCTCGTCCTCTTTTCTCCCTGCAGGCTTGTGCGTGTGCCCAGTAATAAGAGCAGTGTGTGTGTGTGTGTGTGTGTGTGTGTGTGTGTGTGTGTGTGTGTGATCACAGATGACATGATTAGTTTCCTTCATTAAGCTAAAGGCCCGGGCTTCGCTCCATGGCAAATATTGGGCCATGGAAATGAGAGACATTGACACACACACACACACACACACACACACACCTACACACACACACACACACACACACACACACACCTACACGCACACACACACACTCTCTGACCACGTTCTGACACTCTCCCTCACAGGCAGAGTAAACGAACTCACTCACAAAATCAAGATTCAAACACTCACTCTCTCTCTGGCCTAATCCGCACTGCCCCGCTTCACACCAAACACATCCTCATGGAAAGCACACACACACACACACACACACACACACACACACACACACACACACGTGCCAAAGCAATTGGGAGCAGGTTGTGGCTCGGCGGTGTGTTGCCTTGGCTTTTATTAATTCTGTCTATTCCGTCCACAAACATACTGAACACCTTCGCTGCTTGGCCAGATAATCAGAAGGACAGGTACTACCTGCTGCTAGGACTCCTATTACTCTTAATACTGCTGCTGCTACTGCTGCTAATACTAATGCTTACACTAATACTAATACTAGTGCTGCTACGTTTACTACTTATTCTACTAGTGTGTTGTACATGGCCATGAAGATAGCAGTTTTTATTTACTACTGCTGCCATTGTTGCACGCTTTGTTAGTATTACGCAATGTTTAACCATGACGAGCTCCACATCCACTGAACCAGCCTGAGAAACCATTGCATGAGAGTCTATGGAGCTGGCCGATGCTGAGCTATGATTGGCCAGTCTTTGTTCGAGGGGCGGGTCAATTGCTACTATAAGTATAGACCTGGTGGCAGTAGTACTAAAAGTTACAGTCAAAGGAGTAGAGTAGAACAGTGGTATTAATACCTCTGCTGCGTATAGTACTCCTGCTGCCACGTGTTTACCACCACCAGTACTTCCACTTCACCTTTATGCACCACATGTTGCACACATGCATGTGTCAGCGGGACGTTTGAGAGAAACAAACTAGAAACCATCCGCTCTCATGTTAACATACACTGATGCACGTCGGTCAGAGCAGGAATGTGCAAAACTAGCCTCACGTACACACACACACACACGTGTAGCCGTGGATTCACTTTCCCATGTATGGACGCACACACACACACACACACACATGCATGCTATGTGCTGAGCTGGTGCTGCGCTGGCTGGTAGAGGAGGAAGAGGGTTTAACGCAGACAAAGACAGCCAGGCTCCGCCCACAGGAAGAGACGGGCCGAGGTGGACGCCAAACCTGACCTCCACCGTGTGTGTGCGTGTGTGTGTGTGTGTGTGTGTGTGTGTGTGTGTGTGTGTGTGTGTGTGTGTGTGTGTGTGTGTGTGTGTGTGTGTGTGTGTGTGTGTGTGTGTGTGTGTGCGTGTGTGTGTGTGTGTGTGTGTGTGTGTGAGAGAGACCTAGCATACGGACAGTGTCAAGCTAATATGTGTGCATGAGCTCATTTCAAGACTGTTAACAAATGGCCGTCTCCTACACACACACACACACACACACACACACACACACTGAGCTTTGTGCTGCTGGTTGTACAGTGAGTTGGGAGGGAAACTCCCTTAGATAGAGGCCCTGATACACACACACACACACACACACGTATACACACGCTGCTATTTTTCCATCGTTTGCGGTGCAGGGAGCTATGTGCCCATGTTTATAGCGCTGTATGTCTGTCTGGAAAGATGTAAGGCTGCTGTGTGTGTGTGTGTGTGTGTGTGTGTGTGTGTGTTTGCGGCGTGTGTACGTCTAGCTCTGGTTTATGTGTTAGTCTGTTTGTCGCTGTGTGTTTTGGAGAAAGTGTTTACGCAGTCAAAGTGGTCTCCTCTTCTGAAAGCATGTGCTCGCATGTCGTCGGGTTTGAAGGTCTGGCTCTGCTGCTCTGCGTTTGTTTTGGCTGTTTCTCATCAGCCAGCATCGCTTCATATCAGCAGGTATCCACTCGATGATTATTACATGATCAAAGCTCTTGTCCTTGTTGTCCCTGCTTCTCTTCATTTGTCTCTGAAGCTCTAGCTGACAGTGTTCAGTTAGTGGCTGCTGCTCTGTTCAAATATATTGGATCTATGTTGACAGTTGACAGTTGGTCTGAGTGAGGCAAATCAAGTCAATACCTTAATTATCAGGGGAAAAGCATGAATTCAATCGAGACGTCTCTCGTTGGTTTGTGGACGGATGTTTTGAAGCCTTGAGTTCAGCGTTTTGGCCGTCGCCATCTTGTTTTTTGCAACCAGTGAACAGGAAGTGACCATATTTGGACTTCAGAGGAGTGACGTAGAGACGCCGTATACGTCTCGTGTAGAGACCTGTCAATCACCGTGTAGCCCCGCCCTAAAGCATCCCCTGCTTTATGGTCTGTGTGACTCTAAATGGACCATAATGTACTAAATGAACATCATGCTGTATTGAAGAAGACTTGAAACTAGAGATTGAGACCATAAACTCATGTTTACAATGTTTACTGAGGTAATAATCAAGAGAGAAGTAGAGTCATTTTCTCATAGACTTCTATACAACCAGAGGAGTCGCCCCCTGGTGGACACTGGAGAGAATGCAGGTTCACGTCACTCGTCAGAACCAAAGGTTGCCGCCTTTGTCCAGACTGAAATATCTCGCTACTGGATGGATTACTATGACGTTTTGTACAGACATTCACGATCCCTGGAGGATTAATCCTAACGCTGCTGATGATCCTCTGAGTTTTCATGTATCGCCACCAGCAGGTCAAAGTCTTCACTTATCCAGTGAAACATCTCAACATCTACCAGATGGATTAGCACAGAATTCTGTGCTGACACTAATGGTTCCCCGATGTTGTCCTAATGACTTCTGACTGCTCTTTTAGCACCGACCACGGGGCCGACATTCTGTTGTTTTGAGTGAAATGTCTCGACAACTATTTGGAAATCCCTCAGCATGAACTCCATCCCCCGACTTCAGGGTTCAATAAATCTAAACTTCATTTTCTCCAACACTTGTGCATTTCCACAGGCCTCAGCTGCACTTGGTGTTTTGTGCTAATTAGTAAATGTTAGCATGCTAACTCTCTCCACTGAGCTGTAAAAATGTTAAAGGTTGTACCTGCTCAACATCAGTCTGTTAACATCGTCGTTGTGAGCATGTAAGCGTGCTGACGTTAGCGTTCAGCCCCACTGAGTGCAGCCTCACAGAGCTGCTAGCATGGCGGTCGACTCTTCAGCCTTGTTTTATTATGAGGTGCTGATTCTTATAATACCTCATGCTAGTGGGTGCTGCAGCTCCCACCACTTCCCACATCCATGCAACAGTCTGTGTGTAAAGGAAACCCACACTAACACCCGCTAACATCTGGCTTTTGTCTTTAGTGGGAAAGGTATTCATTCCCAGGACAAATGGCTCTGCAGTAGTCACAGGTACTTGTTGGCTCCAGCTCCAGTCGGCAGTGATGCAAACATCCGACTGGACGCGCTCATTTTTACCCCATTTCTTTCCGGCGCAATTTCTGCGATTCTTTGTCGACTCAGCCAAACATTCTGTCCGTCTCTGTTCGAGCAACGCGCCAAGTTAATCGGCACTGAGTTTGAAGAAAGTCTAAATAACTTACAGATAAAAAGAAGCAACCACAGTCGAACATGACACACCAGAGCAGAAAGAGATAGGCTCACATACTGGCAATGGGAAAGGAGCCTATTTATGGGCTTTCCGCATTTTTAAAAATGCTTTTTTTTGAGTTAAGTTTACAAGCTTTCTGTTGGTCTCCACCACATGTGGATGGGTGTCCCTTCAGGCCTGAAGACACAACAACAAACAAAAACAAAGACAGATGTTCACGAATCACCCAAACCACAGTTGGTTTGCTTCTTTTTTTGGGGGGGGGGGGGGGGGGGTCATTTGACAGATTCCTTGTTGGTTCATGCTGCTCTGGAAGTGGCTCAGACAAATCTTTGGAATCACTGAGGTTCAGATAGCTGAGGTATAATTATACCTGCGGTTCTTTGTCAAATCACCAAACTGAGCATTCCTGCACAGTATGTTTTTTATTTTTTTATGGGTCAACCACACCCACACACACACACACACACACACACACACACACACTTATATCCCTTGAAATACTTTGTCACTTTAAGTTCAAGCAGTTTTTGTAGTTGGCTTCCAGCGAGGATGCACACTTCAAAGCATACGAGCAGAGAAAGAAGGAGATGAACATAATTGATTGATTGCACACAAGGCAAATGTATAAACACCTATAGACCTTCCACACACACACACACACACACACACACACACCTTCTTTTATATCATATTTAGATATTTCTGGATGCAGTTTTCAAAGTATGCAAGTATTGTGTTGGAATGCAGACGTGTTGACATACTCGTACATAGCCCCCCCGAGGACCCTGTCACTATTGGATGTACACATCAAAGCCTACAATGCCTGTTATGTGTGTGGCGACAGACAGTAATTAACTGGAACATCCCAGTGGGACCAGCACTGACTGACTCCATCAATCAAAGCCAATCTGCTGCAACCACTGGAATGTCTGCAGGGAGCTTGCATGCTAACACTTCGTTAACACGGGAGCTGTACGCGAGGGTGTGTTTGTGTTCCACGCTCAAAACAGAATATTTGTTTGGTCATTTAAACTGCTCCATCATGTTTTGGCAAGTGTGCGTGTGAAAGGGTGTCGAGCAGTTCTGATGTGCTGTTGAAGGGGTAGAGCTGTGAGGCAAACGT
>JAFEUB010000575.1:17500-20000 GCA_024529925.1 Ophthalmolycus amberensis | reverse complement strand
GTCAGATATGAACACATGTCTTTGAGAGAAGCTGTTTGAAGGAAGGAAAGAGGTCCAACAAGTCCTCCACCGCTGGACAACTTTAAAAACAACATGTTTTGAGAACGGAGTGAAACGGCTCCAGCGTCTCCTGTCGTGTTGTCGTGATAAACGACTTGTTCGGCCATCGGCCGGTCAGACAGCAGAGATCCTTGTTGACGTGGGAGTCACTGATGACGATGAGGCACGGAGTCCTTTTACAGCACGGCTGCATGTAAACGTGAATATTAGGAATAATCATTTCCATTAACAACGTAAACAGATAATTAGGAATCTTGTCTTTTTTCGGAATAAGGGCAAAACCCATAATGTTTGGTGCATGTAAACGTGGTCATTGTTTCACACTGAGCTCTCTTCAGGATGTTATCTTTACAACCATCTCGTCTGAACTTTAAGGGGAAATTCTTAGAAAACGTCGTAAGAGCTTTCTTAGATTTTTGCCTCTTTGTAGCAGAAAGCTTTCTGAGAACTTCCACTGATTTCTTTCTCCTCTTTTCTTCCACCTTCTCTCTTTCATCTTTCTCCATCCATTTGTGTCCATGAACAAGTAGCCGAGCTGCTTCTCTCCTTTCATCCACTTTCTCAACTCTCTGTCCTCTTTCTTCTTCTTCTTCTTCTTCTTCTTCTTCTTCTTCTTCTTCTTCTTCTTCTTCTTCTTCTTCTTCTTCTTCTTCTTCTTCTTCTTCTTCTTCTTCTCCTCCTTCTCCTCCTTCTCCTCCTTCTCCTTCTTCTCCTTCTTCTCCTTCTTCTCCTTCTTCTCCTTCTTCTCCTTCCTCTTCCTCCCTCTTCCTCTTCTCCTTTTCTCTCCTTTACCTCCTCTCTTCCCTCCCTCACAGAGCAAACACTGAGAACTTTTTTTACGGAACGTAAACCTGTCGTCACGCAGTGCCGTTACTTTGTCATCCAGAGCAGCAGCCCTCTTTTCTTTAAGCACGGTGTCTGTTTGCTTTTCATCTATCTGTTTTCACTCCGCTCACTTCCTCCCTCTTTCCTTCTTCCTTTCTTTCTTCCTCCTGTTTTCCATCTGTTGATCTTTCTCTGAAAGAGTTCCTCTCTAATTTTCCTTCACTTGTTTTCAGTCTTTCCTAAAGGTTGATGCTCTCACGCACACATTAATATCTCACTCTCATTCTTCTCCTCTTCCTCTCTCTCTCTCACACACACACACACACACACACACACACACACACACACACACACACACACACACACACACACACACACTCCCTAGCTGCCCTGCACATGTTAAACTTGGCTTCGGTCCTCAGAAAGCTGGAGCAGACCTGCTGAGTGCTTGTGTGTGTCCACAACACGCTGCCTTCCAACTAAAGAACCGTTGATTTGCATCGATTTAACACTGCAGATAATGAACAGAATTAACATGTTTATGTTCCCGCTCTCTAGAGTGAAGGCTGTGGAACTCATCTTTGTTCCAGTTTGTCTGACGGCCTTTTTGATGTTTACACTGAGTGAAATATGCAAACACCAGACGCTCTAACTATTGCAGACGTAGTGTGTGTCCTTTTAGACCTCGACATATCTTAGAGATCTTTGTCTCTCAGTGTTAGTGATGTAAACCTGATTAACATCAGAAGTATAGTTTCACTTCTCTCTGTCCACTTCGACCCCTCTTCTATCCTCTTTATTCTCCTTCTTTCTTGGTTCTTCTCTCTTTCCTCCATTTTCTGCCAGGTGTCCCACTGACACATCTGACACATCCTCAAAACCTCCGAGACAGCTGAGATTAAAAATGGAAAAATGCTCCAAATCAATATTTGAACACACCCTCTTTGACACACACACACACACACACACACACACACACACACACACACAGAGGTGACAGTGGATGGGCTTTGAGAGTTTTTATAAGAAGATGAGGTCATCTCAACCTCTCTCTCTCTCTCTCTGTCCATCCATCTCTCCTCCCCTCCTTCCCCACACAGATGCCATAAATAACCACACACACACACACACACACTCACACACTCACACACACAGAGTGTGTCCACAGGGAGATGAATGTGCGAGAGAATCAAAGTGTGAGAAGCAGATGGAGAGAAAAGAGCTGATAGGAGAGGACAGGTCGGTGATGTCACCTCGTATAAAAGGAGAGAGGAGGAGGAGGAGAGAGGAGAGAGGAGGTGTGGAAAGTGTCTGAGGTCATCTCCTCATAACTCACTTCACGCAGCATCAGTTCAGTCTCACTGGTGTTCCCGACACACAGCTGCATGAAGCTCTTCTCCTTTTGTCTCTATGCGTCTGATGCTGAAGCACAAAGAACAACAGAAGCAGAGAAGCATTGTTTGTCCTCGCGGGCTTCATCCTCATCACAGTGAAGCTCGTCTGTCTGTGTGACGGGTCGATGTCCTAACGTGTCCTTCATCACCTCAAAGTACGGAGAAGTGGAACATCAGGAGCCGCTGGTGCTTCTCGTCCTCAGAATATATATTTAAAAGTG
>JAFEUB010000575.1:0-12500 GCA_024529925.1 Ophthalmolycus amberensis | reverse complement strand
GTAATGTTGGGTATGATAGTGTAATGTTGGGTATGATAGTGTAGTGGGGTGTATGATAGTGTAATGTTGGGTATGATAGTGTAATGTTGGGTATGATAGTGTAATGTTGGGTATGATAGTGTAATGTTGGGTATGATAGTGTAATGTTGGGTATGATAGTGTAATGTTGGGTATGATAGTGTAATGTTGGGTATGATAGTGTAATGTTGGTATGATAGTGTAATGTTGGGTATGATAGTGTAGTGGGGTGTATGATAGTGTAGTGTTGGGTATGATAGTGTAGTGGGGTGTATGATAGGGTAATGTTGGGTATGATAGTGTAGTGGGGTGTATGATAGTGTAATGTTGGGTATGATAGTGTAGTGGGGTGTATGATAGTGTAGTGTTGGGTATGATAATGTAGTGGGGGGTATGATAGTGTAATGTTGGGTATGATAGTGTAATGTTGGGTATGATAGTGTAATGTTGGGTATGATAGTGTAATGTTGGGTATGATCGTGTAATGTTGGGTATGATAGTGTAATGTTGGGTATGATAGTGTAATGTTGGGTATGATAGTGTAATGTTGGTATGATAGTGTAGTGTTGGGTATGATAGTGTAATGTTGGGTATGATAGTGTAATGTTGGGTATGATAGTGTAATGTTGGTATGATAGTGTAATGTTGGGTATGATAGTGTAATGTTGGGTATGATAGTGTAATGTTGGGTATGATAGTGTATTGGGGTGTATGATAGTGTAGTGGGGTGTGCAGGGTTCACGGGGTTCTCCCTCTCTCTCTCCCTCTCTCTCTGTCTCTCTCTCTCTCTCTCTCTCTCTCTCTCCCTCTCTCTCTGTCTCTCTCTCTCTCTCTCTCTCTCTCCCTCTCTCTCTGTCTCTCTCTCTCTGTCTGTCTCTCCCTCTCTCTCTCTCTCTCTCTGTCTCTCGCTCTCTCTGTCTGTCTGTCTCTCCCTCTCGCTCTCTGTCTCTCTCTCTGTCTCTCTCTCTGTCTCTCTCTCTGTCTCTCTCTGTCTCTCGCTCTCTCTGTCTGTCTGTCTCTCCCTCTCTCTCTGTCTCTCTCTCTCTCTCTGTCTGTCTCTCCCTCTCTCTCTCGCTCTCTCTCTCTCTGTCTCTCGCTCTCTCTGTCTGTCTGTCTCTCTCTCTCTCTCTCTGTCTCTCTCTCTCTGTGTCTGTCTCTCCCTCTCTCTCTCTCTCTCTCGCTCTGTCTCTCTCTGTCTGTCTCTCCCTCTCTCTCTCTGTCTCTCTCTCTGTCTCTCTCTCTCTCTCTGTCTGTCTCTCCCTCTCTCTCTCTCTCTCTCTCTCTCTCTCTCTGTCTCTCGCTCTCTCTGTCTGTCTGTCTCTCTCTCTCTCTCTCTCTGTCTCTCTCTCTGTCTCTCTCTCTCTGTGTCTGTCTCTCCCTCTCTCTCTCTCTCTCTCTCTCTCTCTCTCTCTCTCTGTGTCTGTCTCTCCCTCTCTCTCTCTCTCTCTCTCTCTGTCTCTCTCTGTCTGTCTCTCCCTCTCTCTCCCTCTCTCTCTCTGTCACTCTCTCTGTCTCTCTCTCTCCTGTCTTAACTTGTATTGCCTTACATGTCATGAATAGAATAGAATATATATGTGTGTATAATGAATAATATTAATATAAATATTGAGGCACTGTTCCAGCCACTCAGTCGATGATCGTGGGGTTTGCTTTGGGCTGGTGAGTGAAGCACATTTCACCAGCAGCTGCTGGTGGTTCTTTGCCCTGAGTTCAGTATTTAAGGACATGTACTCCGTTACATTCCTTTTATTCATTGACCTCACAGTAACTGCACCGCCTGTTGTCCAACTAGAAACACTTTTACACGTTTCTGTTTGTATTGACGGATGAAACGCTGCGGCTCGCACACAGTCATTTATTTCTCTCATACTGCAGCACAAATGCAGCAAATGTGGCGTTTTTACATGAATCAGCTCAACGGTAACCAGACTGCATTTGCTTTGAATTTCCTCGAAGGGGTTAAACAAATATTAGGAGCCTGAAAGCATCTACACACACAGGTTTGGTGTTTTAGAGGGAACTCCTCTCTTCCTCTGACTGGGATGTGACCACAGGGATCACACTCTCTCCCCCTCGGCGTGATGGAGTGTGTGTAAAGGTTTGTGTGTCCGGGAGAAAGAGAGAGCTCCATAGAGACCGCTGGGATGGTTTCCTCTCCTCTGTAAGCACAGTCTCTCTCCCATGACCACCTCCTCCACCTGGAGACCCGTCTGTCTCTCTACCTGTCTGTGTTTCTGTCTCGGCTCACTAACGTATCCTACGAGAAGTTGCTTCTTGTTTTTGCGTTTTCCTTACAAAAGTCCAGCAACACGTGTCAATTTCTGCTTGTTACACACATAGCAGTCTTTTCAAAGTACACGTAGTCTTCACAGGGAATTCAGTTGGGTTTAGGCAACAACAATACTGAGTTCGGTTCAATAAAAGATCATAAATTACTCATACATCTTCTCATCAGTGTCCGAAGACGTCAGCGTGTTACAGTACGAACTATAGTCAGCCACGACATGAGCCCAGTTTAAAACAAGACGTGTGTGATATGCGTCAGCGTGTCGACCGTCTCTGAGCAGAAGGATGACGAGGCTCTTTATGACGGGCAAGTTCAGAGAACCCCGTCTGGGACAAACCAGCCGGTCGTCTCATCGTCCACCGAGCACCTGGACTTCAAGCTATTTTGGGTTTTCTCTCTTTTATTTCTTTTCTTCTCCCTCCCTCTTTATAGGCACTTTCATTGATTCCTCCCTCTCTTAAACGGCACCTTTCCTATTCTCCTTCAGAACAAAGGCCTATTTAAGTAGCTATTCACACACACACACGCACACACACACACACACACACACGCACACACACACACACACACCAGGGTCAGAGATAAATGGTGTCATTAAACAGGGGTGGTGAAGACTTCCTGGCCTCTCAAACATACACACAACCCACTGAGCTGAGAGTGTGTGTTCATGTGTTTTACACACACACTCAGCACACTGCGTTTGTGTATTCATATATTTTACATATCTCACACACACACACACACACACACTGGTGGCCATCCATCACGTCCATGAATGGACCCTTTAGAGTTGGCGGTGAGAGAGAGACGGTGGGTGTGTTTGGTAAAACGACCCCAGAAGCAGAAAGCTTGTATGTTACACTTTAAAACAAAACGTTTTTAATGAATCAGAAGAAGCGAGTGCAGCGTATTGAGTCCTAATCACGCCTCTGTGTTGATGTGGGGAACATGTGGTGTAAACCCTCGTGGCTGTTTGCTTCATGTTTGGACAGTTGATAATGTGTTTTTACTAAATCAGTTTTTGAGCAAACTACAGTCAGTCCTTCAGGGCAGATTCAGATTAAATATTCCCTTCACGGAGATCCAGACGAGCTCTGCCTCTCCAGTATACAATGATAACGTCTAGGTATCTACACAGCAGGCCAGATGCAGAGCTGCAACGAAAACATCTGGAGCTTCAGAGAGCCAAGCGTAGTTTATGGTCGTCGTAGTGAAGCCGGCGCGAGGACACACGGCAGACATTGACTGACAGACGTATCTTTAAAAAGAGCAAACTCGACAGATGAGGACACCTATAGACGGGGTACAGGGAGATATGTAGTGACATTCAGTGACCGAAATATCACAAAATATCTCTCAATGCAAGTCAAGAGGACAGTTGTTGTTTTTTAAACACAATTTTTTAGTTTTTTTAATAGTTTTCCCTTTGATGAAGCAAATCATTACTATTTCCTGCTCATCTTCCTTCTGACGTCACATGACCAGAAAGATTTTTAAAGTTTTAGTTTAGACGGTGTTGACTCGTCACCTCCGTCATCAGTGTGCGAGGACAGAGCAGATCTAATATCTGAGTATATTCTCCACACAGTAGATCGACGGGGCCACGTAGAGCGTGGATCCTTTTCACTGGAGCCGATGCTCATGAAGCGCTGAACACGCTGAGCGCCGCGTGTTCAGCGTGTTCAGCGTGTTCAGCGCCGCATGTTCAGCGTGTTCAGCGCCGCGTGTTCAGCGTGTTCAGCGCCGCGTGTTCAGCGTGTTCAGCGCCGCGTGTTCAGCGTGTTCAGCGCCGCGTGTTCAGCGTGTTCAGCGCCGCGTGTTCAGCGTGTTCAGCGCCGCGTGTTCAGCGTGTTCAGCGCCGCGTGTTCAGCGTGTTCAGCGTGTTCAGCGCCGCGTGTTCAGCGTGTTCAGCGCCGCGTGTTCAGCGTGTTCAGCGCCGCGTGTTCAGCGCCGCGTGTTCAGCGTGTTCAGCGTGTTCAGCGCCGCGTGTTCAGCGTGTTCAGCGCCGCGCAGCGTGTTCAGCATGTTCAGCGTGTTCAGCGCCGCGTGTTCAGCGTGTTCAGCTCGTTCAGCGTGTTCAGCGCGTTCAGCGCGTTCAGCGTGTTCAGCGCCGCATGTTCAGCGTGTTCAGCGCGTTCAGCGCCGCGCAGCGCCGTTCAGCGCCGTTCAGCGCCGTTCAGCGCGTTCAGCGTGTTCAGCGCCGCGTGTTCAGCGCGTTCAGCGCCGCGCAGCGTGTTCAGCGCGTTCAGCGTGTTCAGCGTGTTCAGCGTGTTCAGCGCCGCGTGTTCAGCGCCGCGTGTTCAGCGTGTTCAGCGTGTTCAGCGTGTTCAGCGCCGCGTGTTCAGCGCGTTCAGCGTGTTCAGCGCCGCGTGTTCAGCGCCGTTCAGCGCCGTTCAGCGCCGTTCAGCGCGTTCAGCGTGTTCAGCACCGCGTGTTCAGCGCGTTCAGCGCGTTCAGCGCGTGCAGCGTGTTCAGCGCGTTCAGCGTGTTCAGCGCGTTCAGCGTGTTCAGCGCCGCGTGTTCAGCGTGTTCAGCGTGTTCAGCGTGTTCAGCGCCGCGTGTTCAGCGCGTTCAGCGTGTTCAGCGCCGCGTGTTCAGCGCGTTCAGCGCGTGCAGCGTGTTCAGCGTGTTCAGCGCCGCGTGTTCAGCGTGTTCAGCGTGTTCAGCGTGTGAGGAGGAGGATGATCAGTTTCAAAGACGCCTCACAGCTCACCCCTCACCCGTCTCCCTGTGAGAGTGTGACGGCGGTGTAAATACGTGGCTCTCTTGACGCCACAGCCGTGTGTGTGTGTGTGTGTGTGTGTGTGTGTGTGCCTGTGCGTGCACAGATATGTTAATACACACGTGATATTCCATCCAGATTCATGTGTTCCTGCAGCAGCGACGGCGGTTTCAGACTCGTGATAGTTCAGACGTTGGAGATGTTCAGAGGCACGATGAACGCATGCATTTATTTGTTCTACTCCTCACTTGATCAGAGGCCTGGATGGAGGAGAGGACATGTGCTTGTTGTTTACAGCTCAGGCACAGCTTCCACATCCCTACTCTTCATGTGTTTAACATGATCTATGAGAGGAGACCACCGTGTCACATGTATGATGTATATCCAGACCTGCTCCCTCACACTGACAGGGACCTGACAGAGGCACCGGTACCACGGCAAGAACCTATATCTGATGTTTAAAGTGATTATTATGCTCATAACAGACTTTTCATTACATGCCAATGAAGCCACATTGATTTGATTTGAATTGAATCTGAAGATGCATAACGGCCATGTTTCATACCACCAGCAGAATATTCACAGATTCTTTAAAAGGCAGGTCAGTTATGTATTTATATATTATTAGATAAGATAAGATAAGATAAGATAATCCTTTATTAGTCCCTCAGTGGTGAAATTACAGGATTACAGCAGCATTGCTCACAAGTAATAAAATAAAGATAAAAATCAAGTAATATAATAAACTAAACAGTAAACAGTAGAACAGTAATAAAATAAGACAGTAAGAAGAGTATTAGATATACTAAATATGCCAGTATATACAGAATATACAGAATATACAGAATATACAGGCGGATCAGGTAAATACTTAAACGTATTGGATATTGCACGGATTAGATGAGATATTGCACCAGGTGAATGAATTAAAGTGTTCAGTGTGTGCAAAGTGTTCGTGTTCAAGTGTTCAGTGTGTTAGTGGTCCACCGAGAGCAGTTTGTTGTGCAGCCTGACAGCAGCGGGGAGAAAGGACTTGCGGTACCTCTCCCTCAGACACCGGGGGTGAATCAGCCGGTGACTGAAGGAGCTGTGCAGAGCTGCCAGAGTGTCCCGCATGGGGTGGGATGGGATTATTGTTATATCACTTATTTTGCTAAATGCAACAGCACAGATAGTCTGAAAGAGTGAGGAGTGTTAAGCACACACACACACGCACGCACGCACGCACGCACGCACACACACACACACACACACACACACACACACACACACACACACACACACACACACACACACACACACACACACAGATTACAGCCGTGTGTTCACACAGTCAGAGTCTCAGTGTGCTTCTTCTTAATTGGAAGACAGAAAGTTACTGATGAGAGAGGCTGCACATAGATTTGCCTTTGTGTACCAGTACCACACACACACACACTCACACACACTCACACATCTACACGCACCCACACGCGCACACACACGCACACACACACACACACACACATCAGGCAATTCTACTCACTCTTCATGTTCGTTATAATCTGCTGCAGCTGAATGAGAAGACGCTGTTTGATCTATTATTGTACGTGACGATATCTTCCTGTTATTAACAGTTTATAATACGATCAGACGTAAAGCAATGTTATGCTGATTATAGATTATATTTGTGTATGTTCTATGTATTGGAGGCTACTTTATAGTTTTAAACCTCAATTGTTTTTGAGCAACGACTGATGTTTTCATTGGAAACATGTTGGTCACACGTTCTATGTCTGATATATCACATCCTCATAATACGTCATAATATGGTTATAATATGGTTATAATATGGTTATAGCATTGTATAGTTATAGCTATAAGCACCCGTAAATATGAATAATGATAATAATCATGACAATATTCACAACACATTATAAAGCATTGCATAATGACTTATAACTCTCTCTCTCTCTCTCTATATATATATAGCATATATACATATATACATATATACCAAAGAGTTTGCCTTTAGTGGTATTACAGTCACGTAGAGTTTTTAACAAACCTTATATCTTAGCTAAAGTTGGGTAGCTGTGTCTCAACACGTGCAAATGACAAGGTAATACATGATATAAACCGTACTTTGGTGTGTCATAATACTCCTTCTGTAAGGATCATAGTGTATTAGGATTCCCATAGTTGTAATACGTTATACTCACTTTATAATGCATTATAAAGTGAGTATAAGTTACTCTAAGTGGTCATTGTTTAAGTAAAGTGAAAGAAACATTAAATCTCTGCAGGACAACACACATAATGTTATATTATTCATTTTTCAGCGCTATAAGCAGATTTTAACACTTTATAAGTATGCTTATGATGCCTGGTAGGCGTCATGGAAAGTGTTCCCAAATAATGTGTTCACATTCATCAAAGTCACGTGTCTGGAAAAGCGTCGACACCCTCGTGAAATAAAACGTGAAACCAGTAATGAGACGAGTTTCGCTTCTGTTGAAACCGCAAAATAATTATTATTCTGGAATCACAAGCACACAAAACAAAGCGTGCACATAATTACATACACGAGCTCTGCGTGAAAACCTCTCACCTCATAAACAGAACACACACACACACACAGAGACACACACCACACACACACACACCACACACACACACACCACACACACACACACCACACACACACACACACACACACACACACAGAGACACACACACACACACACACCACACACACACACACCACACACACACACACACACACACACTGAGGCGGTGGCAGGCTGGTGAATTGATAGAGAGAGAACAAACAGAGAGCTGTTGGCTGAAGAAAAAGTGTCACAACTTTCATTCATCTTCAGAGCACACACACACACACACACTCACACTTAATGTGCACCACTGTTCAGACACTTGTTGCTTGTTTTCTTCTCATTCACTCACATGCCCCATAATTCTTATGCCACACACACACACACACACACACACACACACACACACACACACACACGCACAAAGACAGCAGTATTCTCCCTCACACGTTCACACACTCATAACTCAGAATCTCCTCACACGTGCGGACGTGACTCCGGACTTATTCTGCCGTCGACACACACACACACACACACACACACACACACACACTGCAGCGCTGAGTGTGTGATAAGTTGTGTTATGAGACGGTTATCTGTTGCGTCAGCGCTGCCTTTAACACCTCCTTCCTCCTCTTTCTCTCTCCTCGCTCCAGTAGAAATGTCCCCGCAGGGTTCCTCTGTAACCTGTGGGTGAACTCTCTGAGGCTCTTTGTCTTCACCTCGACAAACAGACGCACAGTAATTACTCCTTCTAATAATCCAGGTATGCTGGTGTGTCTGACGGTGTCTCCTCCGTACTGTGAGCCGTCCCCGTACAGCAGAGCTGCTTTGTGACTTTCCTTTCAGTCGAGGCGTTTGATTTGTAACACAAAGGGAGCAGGTGGTGTGTCGGTGATACGGTTGGCGGGCGTCGTTACTGCTCACGGCGAGGTCTGTGGATTATCTCGAGGAACTCGCACCAAAACAATCGAGATTGATCAACAGCAGCGCGTGTGCGTTGATCTTAGAGTGAACTGTCCCTTTAAGGCTGCTGGATGGGGCTCACGCCGTAAACTACCCTCCACAACGATGAGCAGGGATTGTTATTATCTGTGAACTCATATTCATATTCATTGTCTTTATACAAGAACTGGAAAGAAACAAAGGTCACTCGGTGGTTTGTGGACTGATGTTTCGAAGCCTCGAGTTCGGCAATTTCACCGTCGCCATCTTGGATTAACGCCGTCGCCATCTTGTTTTCTTTTTTAAACCAGTGAACAGGAAGTGACCATATCTGGACTGAGGAGGAGTGACGTTGTAACGGGTTGTATATGGACCCAAATGCAACACACAGGATTCCAGGGATCTTTGACCTTTTATTACAAGCTTGGACAACAGCAGACAGAGTTTAAACAGGGTCAGGGTCAGGGTCAGGGTCAGAAGGCTGGTGGGTTTACCGGGAGTCAGGCAAGGCGGGTAGAACAGGGGCAGGCAGGGCCGGTAACAGGAGATCAGTCTGTGAGAGCGTGCTGGAGAGTCTGGCATGGAAAACCGGAGAACAATCTGGCAAATGTGTGTGGGAGGCAGCAGTCTATAGAGGGGCTTGATTACTGATCAGAGGCAGGTGAGTGAACAGGTGAAGGGAGTTTAGACTGATGAGGAGGGAGTGACTGACAAGAAGAGTGAGGAGGGTGTGGAGCTGAACTGTGACAGACGTAGAGACGCCGTATACGTCTCAGAGACCTGTCAATCACTGTGTAGCCCCGCCCTAAAGCATCCCCTGCTTTATGGTCTGTGTGACTCTAAATGGACCATAATGTACTAAATGAACATCATGCTGTATTGAAGAAGACTTGAAACTAGAGATTGAGACATAAACTCATGTTTACAATGTTTACTGAGGTAATAAATCAAGAGAGAAGTAGAGTCATTTTCTCATAGAACCAGAGGAGTCGAGTCACTTTCTATGTTAACAGGCTCAATCTGAAGCTACGTTTCAGCTTAAATTAAGTGATATTTCAGATCTAATGTAACCATAACAACAAAACCATGTCCTGTCTGAATACTTATCACTGGTTTATATTTATAAACCTTTAAACATGAAACCGTGTGAGAGCAGCCACACCTCAAACTGACACTCAGGACTTCTTGAGATTCTTTTCCCACCATTCCACAGACTTCCTGTTTCCTGTTTAGCTCTTATAACCTTATCGCAAACTGTAAATTTAGGACTGTCTGTGTGTGTGAGTGTGAGTGTGTGTGTGTGTGTGTGTGTGTGACACTGTGTGTATTTTGGTTTTGTTCCTGACTTGATTAGATTAGCCAAGGTCAGATAAATGAGTCAAACAATGAGCTCACCGTCACAAACAGAGTCTGTGTGATCTTCTGTTGGCCGTATACTCACGTTTACTGTACGTGTGTGTGTGTGTGTGTGTAGGTGATGATAGGATGCACTACTCTCTGATGATGGTGATGGTGATGAAGATGATGAGTATCCTCAGCCACAAAGAGGACATGCTGACACGTCCCTCTATAATTAGAATCCACCGACCACAACACACACACACTCACACACACTCACACACATATACACACACACTCACACACACTTACACACTCTCTCACACACACACACACACTTACACACACACACACACACACAGTCCATGGATACGTGCTGTAGTTATTGGAGGCAACACGATGGAAGATCACGTTATATTCGATACAAAAATGATTTCTTTTAAGGACCGCTTGTAATACAAGCGTGTCTTCTTTCAAGCTGAAAGATGCAAATCTACATTTAATATATTTTCACTTTTACATCCAACTTGATTTTTTAATGTCTTCCTTTTTAGTTGCTTTTATATTTTGTTGCGTTTTTCCCTTTCATCGGACCGCTTGTTCCCCGTGTGAAACAAGAAGTCAACGCTGATTTATTCATCATATAACTTGCACACAGTGACACAACTTCCCTTGTTTGTTTTACCCAATCCACCATCTTCTGTTCAACCTAACTAAATACTTTAGTTGCCTCAACATAACTAAGTTGTTTCCTGTGAACACATGTTCAGATGAAAAACGAGGAGCAACTTTTCTGTAAGATATTGTATGAAGACATGTATGAGGTATGAAGTGATGACAAAGAATCAAACCGGTGACGTCATAGTTACTTTAGCGTAGCCGTTTAGTGACCAAGACACTCCTCATATTTACTTGATTGCAACTGAAATTCATGCACATCATTTTCAGTTAGTTTCAAACAACTTCTGAAGCTTAATACTCGCAGTTTTATTTAGTTTTTTATTGAGAAAAGTTCAAACAATCAAGGTTTCTGCCTCAAGTTAAACAGCATCAAAAACAAATCAAACATGGAAATGTTACAGATGCAAACAGAAGTGAAACAACAATACAGAATGACGGCAACTCAAGTCAACTCAAAGTTATCCAGTGAAGAACAGAACTGTTCAAACGTTGTGTGTAAATATATGTTTCCTGTAGTGTGAATGGATCCTGTTTGGACGTTATCTATCTCTAGCTGAACCAAAGTGTTGTTTACATCGTTTCTGTTCCTGTGACTTTACATGAACTTCATATCATGTAAAATGGTATTAAGTGTGTATTTTCCAGGTGTGTGTGTTTGCACCTGGATTCACATACTTTAGTCCTGGTGTGCTTCTCTGCAGGTGTATGCATGCGGCGATATGACTGTGTGTGCTGTGTTGGCCTGTTTAGTTTGTACAGTGTGTGTGTGTGTGTGTGTGTGTGTGTGTGTCTGTGTGGAATGCAGACTGCCACTAGAGGCTAGATTTACTGGTGGAAGCACACTGCCAAGAACAGGAGTGGTCAGATTAATCACTTGTCTCTGTGTGTGTGTGTGTGTGTGTGTGTGTGTGTGTGTGTGTGTGTGTGTGTGTGTGTGTGTGTGTGCGTGTACAGTGTGTGTGTGTGTGTGTGTACAGTGTGTGTGTGTGTGTGTGTGTGTGTGTGTGTGTGTGTACAGTGTGTGTGTACAGTGTGTGTGTGTGTGTGTTTGTGTGTGTACAGTGTGTGTGTACACAGTAGTTAAAGTCCCGGTGGAGGTTTTAGTATTAAATTAGCATCTTGTTTTTAGGATATTCTGTATTTTTAGAGACTTAACTCTGTTTTTTGTCACTCTGCAGGTCGTTCATGCTGTTTGAGTGGAATCAGAGCTCTATATCTCTATAGCTCTATATCTGATGTAAACGTGACTTTTTGGTGATGGAGCTGATTAAAAGATGAGATATTTATTCTACCTGCTTGTTTTTGCTTTGTCCTCTAATGTCAGGTCCAGCGGTTAAATGTGCTGCTCTTCCAGAAACGTTATTTCTCTCGAACTGGTTTCATTTAAAGTCACCATGTTTCATGTGTTGTGTGTTGAAGGTGGAGGTTTGAAGAAAACATCCAAAGTGAAACTAAATAAAGAAATCATGTAGTAGACGGAGGCAGCAGCAGCTCAGAGAGCAGGCGGTGTAGAAGTCACCGTGTGTGTGCTGTGTGGGTGTGGTGGCACCTACTGTAGTTATCCATCCACTGTGTGTGTGTGTGTGTGTGTGTGTGTGTGCGTGTGTGTGTGTGTGTGTGTGTGTTTGCTGATGAGCAGTATATTTAACTGGATCACTTAAACACACACTCTGATTCCACCCACAACCACACCTGGTAACAGGAAATTTGATGGATTTGCCAAAGATGTGGAGATAGTGACCTCTCTGTTTAACCTCCTCTCTCTCTGTCTCTCTGTCTTTCTCTCTCTCTCTCTCTGTCTCTCTCTCTCTCTCTGTCTCTCTCTCACTCTCTCTCTCTGTCTCTCTCTCTCTCTCTGTCTCTCTCTCACTCTCTCTCTCTGTCTCTCTCTCTCTCTCTGTCTCTCGCTCTCCCTCCC
>JAFEUB010000574.1:0-49999 GCA_024529925.1 Ophthalmolycus amberensis | reverse complement strand
AAAAACATTGAGCAGCAGCCAAAGGTGGAAGGGCACGAGAGCGAGGTCGAGTCGACCCAAAATAATGACATTGAACAGCAGCCGAAGGCGGAAGAGCACGAAAACGATGTCGAGTCGACCAAAAAATAATGACATTGAGCAGCAGCCAAAGGCGGAAGAGCACGAAAACCATGTCGAGTCGACCCAAAATAATGACATTGAGCAGCAGCCAAAGGCGGAAGAGCACGAAAACCATGTCGAGTCGACCCAAAATAATGACATTGAGCAGCAGCAAAAGGTGGAAGAGCACGAAAACCATGTCGAGTCCACCCAAAATAATGACATTGAGCAGCAGCCAAAGGTGGAAGAGCACGAAAACCATGTCGAGTCCACCCAAAATAATGACATTGAGCAGCAGCAAAAGGTGGAAGAGCACGAAAACCATGTCGAGTCCACCCAAAATAATGACATTGAGCAGCAGCCAAAGGCGGAAGAGCACGAAAACCATGTCGAGTCGACAAAAAATAATGACATTGAGCAGCAGCCAAAGGCGGAAGAGCACGAAAACGATGTCGAGTCGACCCAAAATAATGACATTGAGCAGCAGCCAAAGGCGGAAGAGCACGAAAACCATGTCGAGTCGACCCAAAATAATGACATTGAGCAGCAGCCAAAGGCGGAAGGGCACGAGAGCGAGGTTGAGTCGACCCAAAATAATGACACTGAACTACTGCAGCCGAAGGTGGAAGGGCACGAGAGCGAGGTCGAGTCGACCCAAAATAATGACACTGAACTACTGCAGCCGAAGGTGGAAGGGCACGAGAGCGAGGTCGAGTCGACCCAAAATAATGACACTGAACTGCAGCCGAAGGTGGAAGGGCACGAGAGCGAGGTCGAGTCGACCCAAAATAATGACATTGAACTGCAGCCAAAGGCGGAAGAGCACGAGAACGATGTCGAGTCGACCCAAAATAATGACACTGAACTGCAGCCGAAGGCGGAAGGGCACGAGAGCGAGGTCGAGTCGACCCAAAATAATGACATTGAGCAGCAGCCAAAGGCGGAAGAGCACGAAAACCATGTAGAGTCGACCCAAAATAATGACATTGAGCAGCAGCCAAAGGTGGAAGAGCACGAAAACCATGTCGAGTCGACCCGAAATAATGACATTGAGCAGCAGCCAAAGGCGGAAGAGCACGAAAACCATGTCGAGTCGACCACAAAATAATGACATTGAGCAGCAGCCAAAGGTGGAAGAGCACGAAAACCATGTCGAGTCGACCCAAAATAATGACATTGAGCAGCAGCCAAAGGTGGAAGAGCACGAAAACGATGTCGAGTCGACCCAAAATAATGACATTGAGCAGCAGCCAAAGGTGGAAGGGCACGAGAGCGAGGTCGAGTCGACCCAAAATAATGACACTGAACTGCAGCCGAAGGTGGAAGGGCACGAGAGCGAGGTCGAGTCGACCCAAAATAATGACACTGAACTACTGCAGCCGAAGGTGGAAGGGCACGAGAGCGAGGTCGAGTCGACCCAAAATAATGACACTGAACTGCAGCCGAAGGTGGAAGGGCACGAGAGCGAGGTCGAGTCGACTCAAAATAATGACACTGAACTGCAGCCGAAGGTGGAAGGGCACGAGAGCGAGGTCGAGTCGACCCAAAATAATGACATTGAGCAGCAGCCGAAGGCGGAAGAGCACGAAAACGATGTCGAGTCGACCCAAAATAATGACATTGAGCAGCAGCCAAAGGTGGAAGAGCACGAAAACCATGTCGAGTCGACCCGAAATAATGACATTGAGCAGCAGCCAAAGGCGGAAGAGCACGAAAACCATGTCGAGTCGACCACAAAATAATGACATTGAGCAGCAGCCAAAGGTGGAAGAGCACGAAAACCATGTCGAGTCGACCCAAAATAATGACATTGAGCAGCAGCCAAAGGTGGAAGAGCACGAAAACGATGTCGAGTCGACCCAAAATAATGACATTGAGCAGCAGCCAAAGGTGGAAGGGCACGAGAGCGAGGTCGAGTCGACCCAAAATAATGACACTGAACTGCAGCCGAAGGTGGAAGGGCACGAGAGCGAGGTCGAGTCGACCCAAAATAATGACACTGAACTACTGCAGCCGAAGGTGGAAGGGCACGAGAGCGAGGTCGAGTCGACCCAAAATAATGACACTGAACTGCAGCCGAAGGTGGAAGGGCACGAGAGCGAGGTCGAGTCGACTCAAAATAATGACACTGAACTGCAGCCGAAGGTGGAAGGGCACGAGAGCGAGGTCGAGTCGACCCAAAATAATGACATTGAGCAGCAGCCGAAGGCGGAAGAGCACGAAAACGATGTCGAGTCGACCCAAAATAATGACATTGAGCAGCAGCCGAAGGCGGAAGAGCACGAAAATGATGTCGAGTCGACCCAAAATAATGACATTGAACAGCAGCCGAAGGCGGAAGGGCACGAGAGCGAGGTCGAGTCGACCCAAAATAATGACACTGAACTGCAGCCGAAGGTGGAAGGGCACGAGAGCGAGGTCGAGTCGACCCAAAATAATGACATTGAGCAGCAGCCGAAGGCGGAAGAGCACGAAAACGATGTCGAGTCGACCCAAAATAATGACATTGAGCAGCAGCCAAAGGCGGAAGAGCACGAAAACCATGTCGAGTCGACCCAAAATAATGACATTGAGCAGCAGCCAAAGGCGGAAGAGCACGAAAACCGTGTCGAGTCGACCCAAAATAATGACATTGAGCAGCAGCCAAAGGCGGAAGAGCACGAAAACCGTGTCGAGTCGACCCAAAATAATGACATTGAGCAGCAGCAAAAGGTGGAAGAGCACGAAAACCGTGTCGAGTCGACCCAAAATAATGACATTGAGCAGCAGCCAAAGGTGGAAGAGCACGAAAACCATGTCGAGTCGACCAAAAATAATGACATTGAACTGCAGCCAAAGGTGGAAGAGCACGAGAACGATGTCGAGTCAACCCAAACTTATGACACTGAACTGCAGCCGAAGGTGGAAGGGCACGAGAGCGAGGTCGAGTCGACCCAAAATAATGACACTGAACTGCAGCCGAAGGTGGAAGGGCACGAGAGCGAGGTCGAGTCGACCCAAAATAATGACATTGAACTGCAGCCGAAGGCGGAAGAGCACGAGAACGATGTCGAGTCGACCCAAAATAATGACATTGAGCAACAGCCAAAGGCGGAAGAGCACGAAAACGATGTCGAGTCGACCCAAAATAATGACATTGAGCAGCAGCCAAAGGCGGAAGAGCACGAAAACCATGTCGAGTCGACCCAAAATAATGACATTGAGCAGCAGCCAAAGGCGGAAGAGCACGAAAACCATGTCGAGTCGACCCAAAATAATGACATTGAGCAGCAGCCAAAGGCGGAAGGGCACGAGAGCGAGGTCGAGTCGACCCAAAATAATGACACTGAACTACTGCAGCCGAAGGTGGAAGGGCACGAGAGCGAGGTCGAGTCGACCCAAAATAATGACACTGAACTACTGCAGCCGAAGGTGGAAGGGCACGAGAGCGAGGTCGAGTCGACCCAAAATAATGACACTGAACTGCAGCCGAAGGCGGAAGGGCACGAGAGCGAGGTCGAGTCGACCCAAAATAATGACATTGAACTGCAGCCAAAGGCGGAAGAGCACGAGAACGATGTCGAGTCGACCCAAAATAATGACACTGAACTGCAGCCGAAGGCGGAAGGGCACGAGAGCGAGGTCGAGTCGACCCAAAATAATGACATTGAGCAGCAGCCAAAGGCGGAAGAGCACGAAAACGATGTTGAGTCGACCAAAAAATAATGACATTGAGCAGCAGCCAAAGGCGGAAGAGCACGAAAACCATGTCGAGTCGACCCAAAATAATGACATTGAGCAGCAGCCAAAGGCGGAAGAGCACGAAAACCATGTCGAGTCGACCCAAAATAATGACATTGAGCAGCAGCCAAAGGCGGAAGAGCACGAAAACCATGTCGAGTCGACCCAAAATAATGACATTGAGCAGCAGCCAAAGGCGGAAGAGCACGAAAACCATGTCGAGTCGACCCAAAATAATGACATTGAGCAGCAGCCAAAGGCGGAAGAGCACGAAAACCATGTCGAGTCGACAAAAAAATAATGACATTGAGCAGCAGCCAAAGGCGGAAGAGCACGAAAACCATGTCGAGTCGACCCGAAATAATGACATTGAGCAGCAGCCAAAGGCGGAAGGGCACGAGAGCGAGGTCGAGTCGACCCAAAATAATGACACTGAACTACTGCAGCCGAAGGTGGAAGGGCACGAGAGCGAGGTCGAGTCGACCCAAAATAATGACACTGAACTACTGCAGCCGAAGGTGGAAGGGCACGAGAGCGAGGTCGAGTCGACCCAAAATAATGACACTGAACTGCAGCCGAAGGTGGAAGGGCACGAGAGCGAGGTCGAGTCGACCCAAAATAATGACATTGAACTGCAGCCAAAGGTGGAAGAGCACGAGAACGATGTCGAGTCAACCCAAACTTATGACACTGAACTGCAGCCGAAGGTGGAAGGGCACGAGAGCGAGGTCGAGTCGACCCAAAATAATGACATTGAGCAGCAGCCAAAGGCGGAAGAGCACGAAAACCATGTCGAGTCGACAAAAAAATAATGACTGAGCAGCAGCCAAAGGCGGAAGAGCACGAAAACCATGTCGAGTCGACCCGAAATAATGACATTGAGCAGCAGCGAAAGGCGGACCCGAGTCGACCCGAAATAATGACATTGAGCAGCAGCCAAAGGCGGAAGAGCACGAAAACCATGTCGAGTCGACCAAAAAATAATGACATTGAACTGCAGCCAAAGGTGGAAGAGCACGAGAACGATGTCGAGTCAACCCAAACTTATGACACTGAACTGCAGCCGAAGGTGGAAGGGCACGAGAGCGAGGTCGAGTCGACCCAAAATAATGACATTGAGCAGCAGCCAAAGGCGGAAGAGCACGAAAACCATGTCGAGTCGACAAAAAAATAATGACATTGAGCAGCAGCCAAAGGCGGAAGAGCACGAAAACCATGTCGAGTCGACCCAAAATAATGACATTGAGCAGCAGCCAAAGGCGGAAGGGCACGAGAGCGAGGTCGAGTCGACCCAAAATAATGACACTGAACTACTGCAGCCGAAGGTGGAAGGGCACGAGAGCGAGGTCGAGTCGACCCAAAATAATGACACTGAACTACTGCAGCCGAAGGTGGAAGGGCACGAGAGCGAGGTCGAGTCGACCCAAAATAATGACACTGAACTGCAGCCGAAGGTGGAAGGGCACGAGAGCGAGGTCGAGTCGACCCAAAATAATGACATTGAACTGCAGCCAAAGGTGGAAGAGCACGAGAACGATGTCGAGTCAACCCAAACTTATGACACTGAACTGCAGCCGAAGGTGGAAGGGCACGAGAGCGAGGTCGAGTCGACCCAAAATAATGACATTGAGCAGCAGCCAAAGGCGGAAGAGCACGAAAACCATGTCGAGTCGACAAAAAAATAATGACATTGAGCAGCAGCCAAAGGCGGAAGAGCACGAAAACGATGTCGAGTCGACCCAAAATAATGACATTGAGCAACAGCCAAAGGCGGAAGAGCACGAAAACGATGTCGAGTCGACCCAAAATAATGACATTGAGCAGCAGCCAAAGGCGGAAGAGCACGAAAACCATGTCGAGTCGACCCAAAATAATGACATTGAGCAGCAGCCAAAGGCGGAAGAGCACGAAAACCATGTCGAGTCGACCCAAAATAATGACATTGAGCAGCAGCCAAAGGCGGAAGAGCACAAAAACCATGTCGAGTCGACCAAAAAATAATGACATTGAGCAGCAGCCAAAGGCGGAAGAGCACGAAAACCATGTCGAGTCGACCCGAAATAATGACATTGAGCAGCAGCCAAAGGCGGACCCGAGTCGACCCGAAATAATGACATTGAGCAGCAGCCAAAGGCGGAAGAGCACGAAAACGATGTAGAGTCGACCCAAAATAATGACATTGAGCAGCAGCCAAAGGTGGAAGAGCACGAAAACGATGTTGAGTCGACCCAAAATAATGACATTGAGCAGCAGCCGAAGGTGGAAGGGCACGAGAGCGAGGTCGAGTCGACCCAAAATAATGACATTGAGCAGCAGCCAAAGGCGGAAGAGCACGAAAACCATGTTGAGTCGACCAAAAAATAATGACATTGAACTGCAGCCAAAGGTGGAAGAGCACGAGAACGATGTCGAGTCAACCCAAACTTATGACACTGAACTGCAGCCGAAGGTGGAAGGGCACGAGAGCGAGGTCGAGTCGACCCAAAATAATGACATTGAGCAGCAGCCAAAGGCGGAAGAGCACGAAAACCATGTCGAGTCGACAAAAAAATAATGACATTGAGCAGCAGCCAAAGCCGGAAGAGCACGAAAACGATGTAGAGTCGACCCAAAATAATGACATTGAGCAACAGCCAAAGGCGGAAGAGTACGAAAACGATGTCGAGTCGACCCAAAATAATGACATTGAGCAACAGCCAAAGGCGGAAGAGCACGAAAACGATGTCGAGTCGACCCAAAATAATGACATTGAGCAGCAGCCAAAGGCGGAAGAGCACGAAAACCATGTCGAGTCGACCCAAAATAATGACATTGAGCAGCAGCCAAAGGCGGAAGAGCACGAAAACCATGTCGAGTCGACCCAAAATAATGACATTGAGCAGCAGCCAAAGGCGGAAGAGCACGAAAACGATGTCGAGTCGACCCAAAATAATGACATTGAGCAACAGCCAAAGGCGGAAGAGCACGAAAACGATGTCGAGTCGACCCAAAATAATGACATTGAGCAGCAGCCAAAGGCGGAAGAGCACGAAAACCATGTCGAGTCGACCCAAAATAATGACATTGAGCAGCAGCCAAAGGCGGAAGAGCACGAAAACCATGTCGAGTCGACCCAAAATAATGACATTGAGCAGCAGCCAAAGGCGGAAGGGCACGAGAGCGAGGTTGAGTCGACCCAAAATAATGACACTGAACTACTGCAGCCGAAGGTGGAAGGGCACGAGAGCGAGGTCGAGTCGACCCAAAATAATGACACTGAACTACTGCAGCCGAAGGTGGAAGGGCACGAGAGCGAGGTCGAGTCGACCCAAAATAATGACACTGAACTGCAGCCGAAGGTGGAAGGGCACGAGAGCGAGGTCGAGTCGACCCAAAATAATGACATTGAACTGCAGCCAAAGGCGGAAGAGCACGAGAACGATGTCGAGTCGACCCAAAATAATGACACTGAACTGCAGCCGAAGGCGGAAGGGCACGAGAGCGAGGTCGAGTCGACCCAAAATAATGACATTGAGCAGCAGCCAAAGGCGGAAGAGCACGAAAACCATGTAGAGTCGACCCAAAATAATGACATTGAGCAGCAGCCAAAGGTGGAAGAGCACGAAAACCATGTCGAGTCGACCCGAAATAATGACATTGAGCAGCAGCCAAAGGCGGAAGAGCACGAAAACCATGTCGAGTCGACCACAAAATAATGACATTGAGCAGCAGCCAAAGGTGGAAGAGCACGAAAACCATGTCGAGTCGACCCAAAATAATGACATTGAGCAGCAGCCAAAGGTGGAAGAGCACGAAAACGATGTCGAGTCGACCCAAAATAATGACATTGAGCAGCAGCCAAAGGTGGAAGGGCACGAGAGCGAGGTCGAGTCGACCCAAAATAATGACACTGAACTGCAGCCGAAGGTGGAAGGGCACGAGAGCGAGGTCGAGTCGACCCAAAATAATGACACTGAACTACTGCAGCCGAAGGTGGAAGGGCACGAGAGCGAGGTCGAGTCGACCCAAAATAATGACACTGAACTGCAGCCGAAGGTGGAAGGGCACGAGAGCGAGGTCGAGTCGACTCAAAATAATGACACTGAACTGCAGCCGAAGGTGGAAGGGCACGAGAGCGAGGTCGAGTCGACCCAAAATAATGACATTGAGCAGCAGCCGAAGGCGGAAGAGCACGAAAACGATGTCGAGTCGACCCAAAATAATGACATTGAGCAGCAGCCGAAGGCGGAAGAGCGCGAAAATGATGTCGAGTCGACCCAAAATAATGACATTGAACAGCAGCCGAAGGCGGAAGGGCACGAGAGCGAGGTCGAGTCGACCCAAAATAATGACACTGAACTGCAGCCGAAGGTGGAAGGGCACGAGAGCGAGGTCGAGTCGACCCAAAATAATGACATTGAGCAGCAGCCGAAGGCGGAAGAGCACGAAAACGATGTCGAGTCGACCCAAAATAATGACATTGAGCAGCAGCCAAAGGCGGAAGAGCACGAAAACCATGTCGAGTCGACCCAAAATAATGACATTGAGCAGCAGCCAAAGGCGGAAGAGCACGAAAACCGTGTCGAGTCGACCCAAAATAATGACATTGAGCAGCAGCCAAAGGCGGAAGAGCACGAAAACCGTGTCGAGTCGACCCAAAATAATGACATTGAGCAGCAGCAAAAGGTGGAAGAGCACGAAAACCGTGTCGAGTCGACCCAAAATAATGACATTGAGCAGCAGCCAAAGGTGGAAGAGCACGAAAACCATGTCGAGTCGACCAAAAAATAATGACATTGAACTGCAGCCAAAGGTGGAAGAGCACGAGAACGATGTCGAGTCAACCCAAACTTATGACACTGAACTGCAGCCGAAGGTGGAAGGGCACGAGAGCGAGGTCGAGTCGACCCAAAAATAATGACATTGAGCAGCAGCCAAAGGCGGAAGAGCACGAAAACGATGTCGAGTCGACCCAAAATAATGACATTGAGCAACAGCCAAAGGCGGAAGAGCACGAAAACGATGTCGAGTCGACCCAAAATAATGACATTGAGCAGCAGCCAAAGGCGGAAGAGCACGAAAACCATGTCGAGTCGACCCAAAATAATGACACTGAACTACTGCAGCCGAAGGTGGAAGGGCACGAGAGCGAGGTCGAGTCGACCCAAAATAATGACACTGAACTACTGCAGCCGAAGGTGGAAGGGCACGAGAGCGAGGTCGAGTCGACCCAAAATAATGACACTGAACTGCAGCCGAAGGTGGAAGGGCACGAGAGCGAGGTCGAGTCGACCCAAAATAATGACATTGAACTGCAGCCAAAGGCGGAAGAGCACGAGAACGATGTCGAGTCGACCCAAAATAATGACACTGAACTGCAGCCGAAGGCGGAAGGGCACGAGAGCGAGGTCGAGTCGACCCAAAATAATGACACTGAACTGCAGCCGAAGGTGGAAGGGCACGAGAGCGAGGTCGAGTCGACTCAAAATAATGACACTGAACTGCAGCCGAAGGTGGAAGGGCACGAGAGCGAGGTCGAGTCGACCCAAAATAATGACATTGAGCAGCAGCCGAAGGCGGAAGAGCACGAAAACGATGTCGAGTCGACCCAAAATAATGACATTGAGCAGCAGCCGAAGGCGGAAGAGCACGAAAATGATGTCGAGTCGACCCAAAATAATGACATTGAACAGCAGCCGAAGGCGGAAGGGCACGAGAGCGAGGTCGAGTCGACCCAAAATAATGACACTGAACTGCAGCCGAAGGTGGAAGGGCACGAGAGCGAGGTCGAGTCGACCCAAAATAATGACATTGAGCAGCAGCCGAAGGCGGAAGAGCACGAAAACGATGTCGAGTCGACCCAAAATAATGACATTGAGCAGCAGCCAAAGGCGGAAGAGCACGAAAACCGTGTCGAGTCGACCCAAAATAATGACATTGAGCAACAGCCAAAGGCGGAAGAGCACGAGAGCGAGGTCGAGTCGACCCAAAATAATGACACTGAACTACTGCAGCCGAAGGTGGAAGGGCACGAGAGCGAGGTCGAGTCGACCCAAAATAATGACACTGAACTACTGCAGCCGAAGGTGGAAGGGCACGAGAGCGAGGTCGAGTCGACCCAAAATAATGACACTGAACTGCAGCCGAAGGTGGAAGGGCACGAGAGCGAGGTCGAGTCGACCCAAAATAATGACATTGAACTGCAGCCAAAGGCGGAAGAGCACGAGAACGATGTCGAGTCGACCCAAAATAATGACACTGAACTGCAGCCGAAGGCGGAAGGGCACGAGAGCGAGGTCGAGTCGACCCAAAATAATGACATTGAGCAGCAGCCAAAGGCGGAAGAGCACGAAAACCATGTAGAGTCGACCCAAAATAATGACATTGAGCAGCAGCCAAAGGTGGAAGAGCACGAAAACCATGTCGAGTCGACCCGAAATAATGACATTGAGCAGCAGCCAAAGGCGGAAGAGCACGAAAACCATGTCGAGTCGACCACAAAATAATGACATTGAGCAGCAGCCAAAGGTGGAAGAGCACGAAAACCATGTCGAGTCGACCCAAAATAATGACATTGAGCAGCAGCCAAAGGTGGAAGAGCACGAAAACGATGTCGAGTCGACCCAAAATAATGACATTGAGCAGCAGCCAAAGGTGGAAGGGCACGAGAGCGAGGTCGAGTCGACCCAAAATAATGACACTGAACTGCAGCCGAAGGTGGAAGGGCACGAGAGCGAGGTCGAGTCGACCCAAAATAATGACACTGAACTACTGCAGCCGAAGGTGGAAGGGCACGAGAGCGAGGTCGAGTCGACCCAAAATAATGACACTGAACTGCAGCCGAAGGTGGAAGGGCACGAGAGCGAGGTCGAGTCGACTCAAAATAATGACACTGAACTGCAGCCGAAGGTGGAAGGGCACGAGAGCGAGGTCGAGTCGACCCAAAATAATGACACTGAACTGCAGCCGAAGGTGGAAGGGCACGAGAGCGAGGTCGAGTCGACCCAAAATAATGACATTGAACTGCAGCCAAAGGCGGAAGAGCACGAGAACGATGTCGAGTCGACCCAAAATAATGACACTGAACTGCAGCCGAAGGCGGAAGGGCACGAGAGCGAGGTCGAGTCGACCCAAAATAATGACATTGAGCAGCAGCCAAAGGACGGAAGAGCACGAAAACCATGTCGAGTCGACCCGAAATAATGACATTGAGCAGCAGCCAAAGGCGGAAGAGCACGAAAACCATGTCGAGTCGACCACAAAATAATGACATTGAGCAGCAGCCAAAGGTGGAAGAGCACGAAAACCATGTCGAGTCGACCCAAAATAATGACATTGAGCAGCAGCCAAAGGTGGAAGAGCACGAAAACGATGTCGAGTCGACCCAAAATAATGACATTGAGCAGCAGCCAAAGGTGGAAGGGCACGAGAGCGAGGTCGAGTCGACCCAAAATAATGACACTGAACTGCAGCCGAAGGTGGAAGGGCACGAGAGCGAGGTCGAGTCGACCCAAAATAATGACACTGAACTACTGCAGCCGAAGGTGGAAGGGCACGAGAGCGAGGTCGAGTCGACCCAAAATAATGACACTGAACTGCAGCCGAAGGTGGAAGGGCACGAGAGCGAGGTCGAGTCGACCCAAAATAATGACATTGAACTGCAGCCGAAGGTGGAAGAGCACGAGAACGATGTCGAGTCAACCCAAAATAATGACACTGAACTGCAGCCGAAGGTGGAAGGGCACGAGAGCGAGGTCGAGTCGACCCAAAATAATGACACTGAGCAGCAGCCGAAGGCGGAAGGGCACGAAAACGATGTCGAGTCGACCCAAAATAATGACATTGAGAAGCAGCCAAAGGCGGAAGAGCACGAAAACGATGTCGAGTCGACCCAAAATAATGACATTGAGCAGCAGCCAAAGGTGGAAGAGCACGAAAACCATGTCGAGTCGACCAAAAAATAATGACATTGAACTGCAGCCAAAGGTGGAAGAGCACGAGAACGATGTCGAGTCAACCCAAACTTATGACACTGAACTGCAGCCGAAGGTGGAAGGGCACGAGAGCGAGGTCGAGTCGACCCAAAATAATGACATTGAGCAGCAGCCAAAGGTGGAAGAGCACGAAAACCATGTCGAGTCCACCCAAAATAATGACATTGAGCAGCAGCAAAAGGTGGAAGAGCACGAAAACCATGTCGAGTCCACCCAAAATAATGACATTGAGCAGCAGCCAAAGGCGGAAGAGCACGAAAACCATGTCGAGTCGACAAAAAAATAATGACATTGAGCAGCAGCCAAAGGCGGAAGAGCACGAAAACGATGTCGAGTCGACCCAAAATAATGACATTGAGCAACAGCCAAAGGCGGAAGAGCACGAAAACGATGTCGAGTCGACCCAAAATAATGACATTGAGCAGCAGCCAAAGGCGGAAGAGCACGAAAACCATGTCGAGTCGACCCAAAATAATGACATTGAGCAGCAGCCAAAGGCGGAAGAGCACGAAAACCATGTCGAGTCGACCCAAAATAATGACATTGAGCAGCAGCCAAAGGCGGAAGGGCACGAGAGCGAGGTCGAGTCGACCCAAAATAATGACACTGAACTACTGCAGCCGAAGGTGGAAGGGCACGAGAGCGAGGTCGAGTCGACCCAAAATAATGACACTGAACTACTGCAGCCGAAGGTGGAAGGGCACGAGAGCGAGGTCGAGTCGACCCAAAATAATGACACTGAACTGCAGCCGAAGGTGGAAGGGCACGAGAGCGAGGTCGAGTCGACCCAAAATAATGACATTGAACTGCAGCCAAAGGCGGAAGAGCACGAGAACGATGTCGAGTCGACCCAAAATAATGACACTGAACTGCAGCCGAAGGCGGAAGGGCACGAGAGCGAGGTCGAGTCGACCCAAAATAATGACATTGAGCAGCAGCCAAAGGCGGAAGAGCACGAAAACCATGTAGAGTCGACCCAAAATAATGACATTGAGCAGCAGCCAAAGGTGGAAGAGCACGAAAACCATGTCGAGTCGACCCGAAATAATGACATTGAGCAGCAGCCAAAGGCGGAAGAGCACGAAAACCATGTCGAGTCGACCACAAAATAATGACATTGAGCAGCAGCCAAAGGTGGAAGAGCACGAAAACCATGTCGAGTCGACCCAAAATAATGACATTGAGCAGCAGCCAAAGGTGGAAGAGCACGAAAACGATGTCGAGTCGACCCAAAATAATGACATTGAGCAGCAGCCAAAGGTGGAAGGGCACGAGAGCGAGGTCGAGTCGACCCAAAATAATGACACTGAACTGCAGCCGAAGGTGGAAGGGCACGAGAGCGAGGTCGAGTCGACCCAAAATAATGACACTGAACTACTGCAGCCGAAGGTGGAAGGGCACGAGAGCGAGGTCGAGTCGACCCAAAATAATGACACTGAACTGCAGCCGAAGGTGGAAGGGCACGAGAGCGAGGTCGAGTCGACTCAAAATAATGACACTGAACTGCAGCCGAAGGTGGAAGGGCACGAGAGCGAGGTCGAGTCGACCCAAAATAATGACATTGAGCAGCAGCCGAAGGCGGAAGAGCACGAAAACGATGTCGAGTCGACCCAAAATAATGACATTGAGCAGCAGCCGAAGGCGGAAGAGCACGAAAATGATGTCGAGTCGACCCAAAATAATGACATTGAACAGCAGCCGAAGGCGGAAGGGCACGAGAGCGAGGTCGAGTCGACCCAAAATAATGACACTGAACTGCAGCCGAAGGTGGAAGGGCACGAGAGCGAGGTCGAGTCGACCCAAAATAATGACATTGAGCAGCAGCCGAAGGCGGAAGAGCACGAAAACGATGTCGAGTCGACCCAAAATAATGACATTGAGCAGCAGCCAAAGGCGGAAGAGCACGAAAACCATGTCGAGTCGACCCAAAATAATGACATTGAGCAGCAGCCAAAGGCGGAAGAGCACGAAAACCGTGTCGAGTCGACCCAAAATAATGACATTGAGCAGCAGCCAAAGGCGGAAGAGCACGAAAACCGTGTCGAGTCGACCCAAAATAATGACATTGAGCAGCAGCAAAAGGTGGAAGAGCACGAAAACCATGTCGAGTCGACCCAAAATAATGACATTGAGCAGCAGCCAAAGGTGGAAGAGCACGAAAACCATGTCGAGTCGACCAAAAAATAATGACATTGAACTGCAGCCAAAGGTGGAAGAGCACGAGAACGATGTCGAGTCAACCCAAACTTATGACACTGAACTGCAGCCGAAGGTGGAAGGGCACGAGAGCGAGGTCGAGTCGACCCAAAAATAATGACATTGAGCAGCAGCCAAAGGCGGAAGAGCACGAAAACGATGTCGAGTCGACCCAAAATAATGACATTGAGCAACAGCCAAAGGCGGAAGAGCACGAAAACGATGTCGAGTCGACCCAAAATAATGACATTGAGCAGCAGCCAAAGGCGGAAGAGCACGAAAACCATGTCGAGTCGACCCAAAATAATGACACTGAACTACTGCAGCCGAAGGTGGAAGGGCACGAGAGCGAGGTCGAGTCGACCCAAAATAATGACACTGAACTACTGCAGCCGAAGGTGGAAGGGCACGAGAGCGAGGTCGAGTCGACCCAAAATAATGACACTGAACTACTGCAGCCAAAGGTGGAAGGGCACGAGAGCGAGGTCGAGTCGACCCAAAATAATGACACTGAACTGCAGCCGAAGGTGGAAGGGCACGAGAGCGAGGTCGAGTCGACCCAAAATAATGACATTGAACTGCAGCCAAAGGCGGAAGAGCACGAGAACGATGTCGAGTCGACCCAAAATAATGACACTGAACTGCAGCCGAAGGCGGAAGGGCACGAGAGCGAGGTCGAGTCGACCCAAAATAATGACATTGAGCAGCAGCCGAAGGTGGAAGGGCACGAGAGCGAGGTCGAGTCGACCCAAAATAATGACATTGAGCAGCAGCCAAAGGCGGAAGAGCACGAAAACCATGTCGAGTCGACAAAAAAATAATGACATTGAGCAGCAGCCAAAGGCGGAAGAGCACGAAAACGATGTCGAGTCGACCCAAAATAATGACATTGAGCAACAGCCAAAGGCGGAAGAGCACGAAAACGATGTCGAGTCGACCCAAAATAATGACATTGAGCAGCAGCCAAAGGCGGAAGAGCACGAAAACCATGTCGAGTCGACCCAAAATAATGACACTGAACTACTGCAGCCGAAGGTGGAAGGGGACGAGAGCGAGGTCGAGTCGACCCAAAATAATGACACTGATCTACTGCAGCCGAAGGTGGAAGGGCACGAGAGCGAGGTCGAGTCGACCCAAAATAATGACACTGAACTGCAGCCGAAGGTGGAAGGGCACGAGAGCGAGGTCGAGTCGACCCAAAATAATGACACTGAACTACTGCAGCCGAAGGTGGAAGGGCACGAGAGCGAGGTCGAGTCGACCCAAAATAATGACACTGAACTGCAGCCGAAGGTGGAAGGGCACGAGAGCGAGGTCGAGTCGACCCAAAATAATGACATTGAACTGCAGCCGAAGGTGGAAGAGCACGAGAACGATGTCGAGTCAACCCAAAATAATGACACTGAACTGCAGCCGAAGGTGGAAGGGCACGAGAGCGAGGTCGAGTCGACCCAAAATAATGACACTGAGCAGCAGCCGAAGGCGGAAGGGCACGAAAACGATGTCGAGTCGACCCAAAATAATGACATTGAGAAGCAGCCAAAGGCGGAAGAGCACGAAAACGATGTCGAGTCGACCCAAAATAATGACATTGAGCAGCAGCCAAAGGTGGAAGAGCACGAAAATCATGTCGAGTCGACCAAAACATAATGACATTGAACTGCAGCCAAAGGTGGAAGAGCACGAGAACGATGTCGAGTCAACCCAAACTTATGACACTGAACTGCAGCCGAAGGTGGAAGGGCACGAGAGCGAGGTCGAGTCGACCCAAAATAATGACATTGAGCAGCAGCCAAAGGCGGAAGAGCACGAAAACCATGTCGAGTCGACAAAAAAATAATGACATTGAGCAGCAGCCAAAGGCGGAAGAGCACGAAAACGATGTCGAGTCGACCCAAAATAATGACATTGAGCAACAGCCAAAGGCGGAAGAGCACGAAAACGATGTCGAGTCGACCCAAAATAATGACATTGAGCAGCAGCCAAAGGCGGAAGAGCACGAAAACCATGTCGAGTCGACCCAAAATAATGACATTGAGCAGCAGCCAAAGGCGGAAGAGCACGAAAACCATGTCGAGTCGACCCAAAATAATGACATTGAGCAGCAGCCAAAGGCGGAAGGGCACGAGAGCGAGGTCGAGTCGACCCAAAATAATGACACTGAACTACTGCAGCCGAAGGTGGAAGGGCACGAGAGCGAGGTCGAGTCGACCCAAAATAATGACACTGAACTACTGCAGCCGAAGGTGGAAGGGCACGAGAGCGAGGTCGAGTCGACCCAAAATAATGACACTGAACTGCAGCCGAAGGTGGAAGGGCACGAGAGCGAGGTCGAGTCGACCCAAAATAATGACATTGAACTGCAGCCAAAGGCGGAAGAGCACGAGAACGATGTCGAGTCGACCCAAAATAATGACACTGAACTGCAGCCGAAGGCGGAAGGGCACGAGAGCGAGGTCGAGTCGACCCAAAATAATGACATTGAGCAGCAGCCAAAGGCGGAAGAGCACGAAAACCATGTAGAGTCGACCCAAAATAATGACATTGAGCAGCAGCCAAAGGTGGAAGAGCACGAAAACCATGTCGAGTCGACCCGAAATAATGACATTGAGCAGCAGCCAAAGGCGGAAGAGCACGAAAACCATGTCGAGTCGACCACAAAATAATGACATTGAGCAGCAGCCAAAGGTGGAAGAGCACGAAAACCATGTCGAGTCGACCCAAAATAATGACATTGAGCAGCAGCCAAAGGTGGAAGAGCACGAAAACGATGTCGAGTCGACCCAAAATAATGACATTGAGCAGCAGCCAAAGGTGGAAGGGCACGAGAGCGAGGTCGAGTCGACCCAAAATAATGACACTGAACTGCAGCCGAAGGTGGAAGGGCACGAGAGCGAGGTTGAGTCGACCCAAAATAATGACACTGAACTACTGCAGCCGAAGGTGGAAGGGCACGAGAGCGAGGTCGAGTCGACCCAAAATAATGACACTGAACTGCAGCCGAAGGTGGAAGGGCACGAGAGCGAGGTCGAGTCGACTCAAAATAATGACACTGAACTGCAGCCGAAGGTGGAAGGGCACGAGAGCGAGGTCGAGTCGACCCAAAATAATGACATTGAGCAGCAGCCGAAGGCGGAAGAGCACGAAAACGATGTCGAGTCGACCCAAAATAATGACATTGAGCAGCAGCCGAAGGCGGAAGAGCACGAAAATGATGTCGAGTCGACCCAAAATAATGACATTGAACAGCAGCCGAAGGCGGAAGGGCACGAGAGCGAGGTCGAGTCGACCCAAAATAATGACACTGAACTGCAGCCGAAGGTGGAAGGGCACGAGAGCGAGGTCGAGTCGACCCAAAATAATGACATTGAGCAGCAGCCGAAGGCGGAAGAGCACGAAAACGATGTCGAGTCGACCCAAAATAATGACATTGAGCAGCAGCCAAAGGCGGAAGAGCACGAAAACCATGTCGAGTCGACCCAAAATAATGACATTGAGCAGCAGCCAAAGGCGGAAGAGCACGAAAACCGTGTCGAGTCGACCCAAAATAATGACATTGAGCAGCAGCCAAAGGCGGAAGAGCACGAAAACCGTGTCGAGTCGACCCAAAATAATGACATTGAGCAGCAGCAAAAGGTGGAAGAGCACGAAAACCATGTCGAGTCGACCCAAAATAATGACATTGAGCAGCAGCCAAAGGTGGAAGAGCACGAAAACCATGTCGAGTCGACCAAAAAATAATGACATTGAACTGCAGCCAAAGGTGGAAGAGCACGAGAACGATGTCGAGTCAACCCAAACTTATGACACTGAACTGCAGCCGAAGGTGGAAGGGCACGAGAGCGAGGTCGAGTCGACCCAAAAATAATGACATTGAGCAGCAGCCAAAGGCGGAAGAGCACGAAAACGATGTCGAGTCGACCCAAAATAATGACATTGAGCAACAGCCAAAGGCGGAAGAGCACGAAAACGATGTCGAGTCGACCCAAAATAATGACATTGAGCAGCAGCCAAAGGCGGAAGAGCACGAAAACCATGTCGAGTCGACCCAAAATAATGACACTGAACTACTGCAGCCGAAGGTGGAAGGGCACGAGAGCGAGGTCGAGTCGACCCAAAATAATGACACTGAACTACTGCAGCCGAAGGTGGAAGGGCACGAGAGCGAGGTCGAGTCGACCCAAAATAATGACACTGAACTACTGCAGCCGAAGGTGGAAGGGCACGAGAGCGAGGTCGAGTCGACCCAAAATAATGACACTGAACTGCAGCCGAAGGTGGAAGGGCACGAGAGCGAGGTCGAGTCGACCCAAAATAATGACATTGAACTGCAGCCAAAGGCGGAAGAGCACGAGAACGATGTCGAGTCGACCCAAAATAATGACACTGAACTGCAGCCGAAGGCGGAAGGGCACGAGAGCGAGGTCGAGTCGACCCAAAATAATGACATTGAGCAGCAGCCGAAGGTGGAAGGGCACGAGAGCGAGGTCGAGTCGACCCAAAATAATGACATTGAGCAGCAGCCAAAGGCGGAAGAGCACGAAAACCATGTCGAGTCGACAAAAAAATAATGACATTGAGCAGCAGCCAAAGGCGGAAGAGCACGAAAACGATGTCGAGTCGACCCAAAATAATGACATTGAGCAACAGCCAAAGGCGGAAGAGCACGAAAACGATGTCGAGTCGACCCAAAATAATGACATTGAGCAGCAGCCAAAGGCGGAAGAGCACGAAAACCATGTCGAGTCGACCCAAAATAATGACACTGAACTACTGCAGCCGAAGGTGGAAGGGGACGAGAGCGAGGTCGAGTCGACCCAAAATAATGACACTGATCTACTGCAGCCGAAGGTGGAAGGGCACGAGAGCGAGGTCGAGTCGACCCAAAATAATGACACTGAACTGCAGCCGAAGGTGGAAGGGCACGAGAGCGAGGTCGAGTCGACCCAAAATAATGACATTGAACTGCAGCCAAAGGCGGAAGAGCACGAGAACGATGTCGAGTCGACCCAAAATAATGACACTGAACTGCAGCCGAAGGCGGAAGGGCACGAGAGCGAGGTCGAGTCGACCCAAAATAATGACACTGAACTACTGCAGCCGAAGGTGGAAGGGCACGAGAGCGAGGTCGAGTCGACCCAAAATAATGACACTGAACTGCAGCCGAAGGTGGAAGGGCACGAGAGCGAGGTCGAGTCGACCCAAAATAATGACATTGAACTGCAGCCAAAGGCGGAAGAGCACGAGAACGATGTCGAGTCGACCCAAAATAATGACACTGAACTGCAGCCGAAGGCGGAAGGGCACGAGAGCGAGGTCGAGTCGACCCAAAATAATGACATTGAGCAGCAGCCAAAGGCGGAAGAGCACGAAAACCATGTAGAGTCGACCCAAAATAATGACATTGAGCAGCAGCCAAAGGTGGAAGAGCACGAAAACCATGTCGAGTCGACCCGAAATAATGACATTGAGCAGCAGCCAAAGGCGGAAGAGCACGAAAACCATGTCGAGTCGACCACAAAATAATGACATTGAGCAGCAGCCAAAGGTGGAAGAGCACGAAAACCATGTCGAGTCGACCCAAAATAATGACATTGAGCAGCAGCCAAAGGTGGAAGAGCACGAAAACGATGTCGAGTCGACCCAAAATAATGACATTGAGCAGCAGCCAAAGGTGGAAGGGCACGAGAGCGAGGTCGAGTCGACCCAAAATAATGACACTGAACTGCAGCCGAAGGTGGAAGGGCACGAGAGCGAGGTCGAGTCGACCCAAAATAATGACACTGAACTACTGCAGCCGAAGGTGGAAGGGCACGAGAGCGAGGTCGAGTCGACCCAAAATAATGACACTGAACTGCAGCCGAAGGTGGAAGGGCACGAGAGCGAGGTCGAGTCGACTCAAAATAATGACACTGAACTGCAGCCGAAGGTGGAAGGGCACGAGAGCGAGGTCGAGTCGACCCAAAATAATGACATTGAGCAGCAGCCGAAGGCGGAAGAGCACGAAAACGATGTCGAGTCGACCCAAAATAATGACATTGAGCAGCAGCCGAAGGCGGAAGAGCACGAAAATGATGTCGAGTCGACCCAAAATAATGACATTGAACAGCAGCCGAAGGCGGAAGGGCACGAGAGCGAGGTCGAGTCGACCCAAAATAATGACACTGAACTGCAGCCGAAGGTGGAAGGGCACGAGAGCGAGGTCGAGTCGACCCAAAATAATGACATTGAGCAGCAGCCGAAGGCGGAAGAGCACGAAAACGATGTCGAGTCGACCCAAAATAATGACATTGAGCAGCAGCCAAAGGCGGAAGAGCACGAAAACCATGTCGAGTCGACCCAAAATAATGACATTGAGCAGCAGCCAAAGGCGGAAGAGCACGAAAACCGTGTCGAGTCGACCCAAAATAATGACATTGAGCAGCAGCCAAAGGCGGAAGAGCACGAAAACCGTGTCGAGTCGACCCAAAATAATGACATTGAGCAGCAGCAAAAGGTGGAAGAGCACGAAAACCATGTCGAGTCGACCCAAAATAATGACATTGAGCAGCAGCCAAAGGTGGAAGAGCACGAAAACCATGTCGAGTCGACCAAAAAATAATGACATTGAACTGCAGCCAAAGGTGGAAGAGCACGAGAACGATGTCGAGTCAACCCAAACTTATGACACTGAACTGCAGCCGAAGGTGGAAGGGCACGAGAGCGAGGTCGAGTCGACCCAAAAATAATGACATTGAGCAGCAGCCAAAGGCGGAAGAGCACGAAAACGATGTCGAGTCGACCCAAAATAATGACATTGAGCAACAGCCAAAGGCGGAAGAGCACGAAAACGATGTCGAGTCGACCCAAAATAATGACATTGAGCAGCAGCCAAAGGCGGAAGAGCACGAAAACCATGTCGAGTCGACCCAAAATAATGACACTGAACTACTGCAGCCGAAGGTGGAAGGGCACGAGAGCGAGGTCGAGTCGACCCAAAATAATGACACTGAACTACTGCAGCCGAAGGTGGAAGGGCACGAGAGCGAGGTCGAGTCGACCCAAAATAATGACACTGAACTACTGCAGCCGAAGGTGGAAGGGCACGAGAGCGAGGTCGAGTCGACCCAAAATAATGACACTGAACTGCAGCCGAAGGTGGAAGGGCACGAGAGCGAGGTCGAGTCGACCCAAAATAATGACATTGAACTGCAGCCAAAGGCGGAAGAGCACGAGAACGATGTCGAGTCGACCCAAAATAATGACACTGAACTGCAGCCGAAGGCGGAAGGGCACGAGAGCGAGGTCGAGTCGACCCAAAATAATGACATTGAGCAGCAGCCGAAGGTGGAAGGGCACGAGAGCGAGGTCGAGTCGACCCAAAATAATGACATTGAGCAGCAGCCAAAGGCGGAAGAGCACGAAAACCATGTCGAGTCGACAAAAAAATAATGACATTGAGCAGCAGCCAAAGGCGGAAGAGCACGAAAACGATGTCGAGTCGACCCAAAATAATGACATTGAGCAACAGCCAAAGGCGGAAGAGCACGAAAACGATGTCGAGTCGACCCAAAATAATGACATTGAGCAGCAGCCAAAGGCGGAAGAGCACGAAAACCATGTCGAGTCGACCCAAAATAATGACACTGAACTACTGCAGCCGAAGGTGGAAGGGGACGAGAGCGAGGTCGAGTCGACCCAAAATAATGACACTGATCTACTGCAGCCGAAGGTGGAAGGGCACGAGAGCGAGGTCGAGTCGACCCAAAATAATGACACTGAACTGCAGCCGAAGGTGGAAGGGCACGAGAGCGAGGTCGAGTCGACCCAAAATAATGACATTGAACTGCAGCCAAAGGCGGAAGAGCACGAGAACGATGTCGAGTCGACCCAAAATAATGACACTGAACTGCAGCCGAAGGCGGAAGGGCACGAGAGCGAGGTCGAGTCGACCCAAAATAATGACATTGAGCAGCAGCCAAAGGCGGAAGAGCACGAAAACCATGTCGAGTCGACCCGAAATAATGACATTGAGCAGCAGCCAAAGGCGGAAGAGCACGAAAACCATGTCGAGTCGACCACAAAATAATGACATTGAGCAGCAGCCAAAGGTGGAAGAGCACGAAAACCATGTCGAGTCGACCCAAAATAATGACATTGAGCAGCAGCCAAAGGTGGAAGAGCACGAAAACGATGTCGAGTCGACCCAAAATAATGACATTGAGCAGCAGCCAAAGGTGGAAGGGCACGAGAGCGAGGTCGAGTCGACCCAAAATAATGACACTGAACTGCAGCCGAAGGTGGAAGGGCACGAGAGCGAGGTCGAGTCGACCCAAAATAATGACACTGAACTACTGCAGCCGAAGGTGGAAGGGCACGAGAGCGAGGTCGAGTCGACCCAAAATAATGACACTGAACTGCAGCCGAAGGTGGAAGGGCACGAGAGCGAGGTCGAGTCGACCCAAAATAATGACATTGAACTGCAGCCGAAGGTGGAAGAGCACGAGAACGATGTCGAGTCAACCCAAAATAATGACACTGAACTGCAGCCGAAGGTGGAAGGGCACGAGAGCGAGGTCGAGTCGACCCAAAATAATGACACTGAGCAGCAGCCGAAGGCGGAAGGGCACGAAAACGATGTCGAGTCGACCCAAAATAATGACATTGAGAAGCAGCCAAAGGCGGAAGAGCACGAAAACGATGTCGAGTCGACCCAAAATAATGACATTGAGCAGCAGCCAAAGGTGGAAGAGCACGAAAATCATGTCGAGTCGACCAAAACATAATGACATTGAACTGCAGCCAACGGTGGAAGAGCACGAGAACGATGTCGAGTCAACCCAAACTTATGACACTGAACTGCAGCCGAAGGTGGAAGGGCACGAGAGCGAGGTCGAGTCGACCCAAAATAATGACATTGAGCAGCAGCCAAAGGCGGAAGAGCACGAAAACCATGTCGAGTCGACAAAAAAATAATGACATTGAGCAGCAGCCAAAGGCGGAAGAGCACGAAAACGATGTCGAGTCGACCCAAAATAATGACATTGAGCAACAGCCAAAGGCGGAAGAGCACGAAAACGATGTCGAGTCGACCCAAAATAATGACATTGAGCAGCAGCCAAAGGCGGAAGAGCACGAAAACCATGTCGAGTCGACCCAAAATAATGACACTGAACTACTGCAGCCGAAGGTGGAAGGGCACGAGAGCGAGGTCGAGTCGACCCAAAATAATGACACTGAACTGCAGCCGAAGGCGGAAGGGCACGAGAGCGAGGTCGAGTCGACCCAAAATAATGACATTGAGCAGCAGCCAAAGGCGGAAGAGCACGAAAACCATGTAGAGTCGACCCAAAATAATGACATTGAGCAGCAGCCAAAGGCGGAAGAGCACGAAAACCATGTCGAGTCGACCCAAAATAATGACATTGAGCAGCAGCCAAAGGCGGAAGAGCACGAAAACCATGTCGAGTCGACCCGAAATAATGACATTGAGCAGCAGCCAAAGGCGGAAGAGCACGAAAACCATGTCGAGTCGACCACAAAATAATGACATTGAGCAGCAGCCAAAGGTGGAAGAGCACGAAAACCATGTCGAGTCGACCCAAAATAATGACATTGAGCAGCAGCCAAAGGTGGAAGAGCACGAAAACGATGTCGAGTCGACCCAAAATAATGACATTGAGCAGCAGCCAAAGGTGGAAGGGCACGAGAGCGAGGTCGAGTCGACCCAAAATAATGACACTGAACTGCAGCCGAAGGTGGAAGGGCACGAGAGCGAGGTCGAGTCGACCCAAAATAATGACACTGAACTACTGCAGCCGAAGGTGGAAGGGCACGAGAGCGAGGTCGAGTCGACCCAAAATAATGACACTGAACTGCAGCCGAAGGTGGAAGGGCACGAGAGCGAGGTCGAGTCGACCCAAAATAATGACATTGAACTGCAGCCGAAGGTGGAAGAGCACGAGAACGATGTCGAGTCAACCCAAAATAATGACACTGAACTGCAGCCGAAGGCGGAAGGGCACGAGAGCGAGGTCGAGTCGACCCAAAATAATGACACTGAGCAGCAGCCGAAGGCGGAAGGGCACGAAAACGATGTCGAGTCGACCCAAAATAATGACATTGAGCAGCAGCCAAAGGTGGAAGAGCACAAAAACGATGTTGAGTCGACCCAAAATAATGACACTGAACTGCAGCCAAAGGTGGAAGGGCACGAGAGCGAGGTCGAGTCGACTCAAAATAATGACACTGAACTGCAGCCGAAGGTGGAAGGGCACGAGAGCGAGGTCGAGTTGACCCAAAATAATGACATTGAGCAGCAGCCGAAGGCGGAAGAGCACGAAAACGATGTCGAGTCGACCCAAAATAATGACATTGAGCAGCAGCCGAAGGCGGAAGAGTACGAAAATGATGTCGAGTCGACCCAAAATAATGACATTGAACAGCAGCCGAAGGCGGAAGGGCACGAGAGCGAGGTCGAGTCGACCCAAAATAATGACACTGAACTGCAGCCGAAGGTGGAAGGGCACGAGAGCGAGGTCGAGTCGACCCAAAATAATGACATTGAACTGCAGCCGAAGGCGGAAGAGCACGAGAACGATGTCGAGTCGACCCAAAATAATGACACTGAACTGCAGCCGAAGGCGGAAGGGCACGAGAGCGAGGTCGAGTCGACCCAAAATAATGACATTGAGCAGCAGCCAAAGGCGGAAGAGCACGAAAACCATGTAGAGTCGACCCAAAATAATGACATTGAGCAGCAGCCAAAGGTGGAAGAGCACGAAAACCATGTCGATTCGACCCGAAATAATGACATTGAGCAGCAGCCAAAGGCGGAAGAGCACGAAAACCATGTCGAGTCGACCCAAAATAATGACACTGAACTACTGCAGCCGAAGGTGGAAGGGCACGAGAGCGAGGTCGAGTCGACCCAAAATAATGACACTGAACTGCAGCCGAAGGTGGAAGGGCACGAGAGCGAGGTCGAGTCGACTCAAAATAATGACACTGAACTGCAGCCGAAGGTGGAAGGGCACGAGAGCGAGGTCGAGTCGACCCAAAATAATGACATTGAGCAGCAGCCGAAGGCGGAAGAGCACGAAAACGATGTCGAGTCGACCCAAAATAATGACATTGAGCAGCAGCCGAAGGCGGAAGAGCACGAAAATGATGTCGAGTCGACCCAAAATAATGACATTGAACAGCAGCCGAAGGCGGAAGGGCACGAGAGCGAGGTCGAGTCGACCCAAAATAATGACACTGAACTGCAGCCGAAGGTGGAAGGGCACGAGAGCGAGGTCGAGTCGACCCAAAATAATGACATTGAGCAGCAGCCGAAGGCGGAAGAGCACGAAAACGATGTCGAGTCGACCCAAAATAATGACATTGAGCAGCAGCCAAAGGCGGAAGAGCACGAAAACCATGTCGAGTCGACCCAAAATAATGACATTGAGCAGCAGCCAAAGGCGGAAGAGCACGAAAACCGTGTCGAGTCGACCCAAAATAATGACATTGAGCAGCAGCCAAAGGCGGAAGAGCACGAAAACCGTGTCGAGTCGACCCAAAATAATGACATTGAGCAGCAGCAAAAGGTGGAAGAGCACGAAAACCATGTCGAGTCGACCCAAAATAATGACATTGAGCAGCAGCCAAAGGTGGAAGAGCACGAAAACCATGTCGAGTCGACCAAAAAATAATGACATTGAACTGCAGCCAAAGGTGGAAGAGCACGAGAACGATGTCGAGTCAACCCAAACTTATGACATTGAACTGCAGCCGAAGGTGGAAGAGCACGAGAACGATGTCGAGTCAACCCAAAATAATGACACTGAACTGCAGCCGAAGGTGGAAGGGCACGAGAGCGAGGTCGAGTCGACCCAAAATAATGACACTGAGCAGCAGCCGAAGGCGGAAGGGCACGAAAACGATGTCGAGTCGACCCAAAATAATGACATTGAGAAGCAGCCAAAGGCGGAAGAGCACGAAAACGATGTCGAGTCGACCCAAAATAATGACATTGAGCAGCAGCCAAAGGTGGAAGAGCACGAAAACCATGTCGAGTCGACCAAAACATAATGACATTGAACTGCAGCCAAAGGTGGAAGAGCACGAGAACGATGTCGAGTCAACCCAAACTTATGACACTGAACTGCAGCCGAAGGTGGAAGGGCACGAGAGCGAGGTCGAGTCGACCCAAAATAATGACATTGAGCAGCAGCCAAAGGCGGAAGAGCACGAAAACCATGTCGAGTCGACAAAAAAATAATGACATTGAGCAGCAGCCAAAGGCGGAAGAGCACGAAAACGATGTCGAGTCGACCCAAAATAATGACATTGAGCAACAGCCAAAGGCGGAAGAGCACGAAAACGATGTCGAGTCGACCCAAAATAATGACATTGAGCAGCAGCCAAAGGCGGAAGAGCACGAAAACCATGTCGAGTCGACCCAAAATAATGACACTGAACTACTGCAGCCGAAGGTGGAAGGGCACGAGAGCGAGGTCGAGTCGACCCAAAATAATGACACTGAACTGCAGCCGAAGGCGGAAGGGCACGAGAGCGAGGTCGAGTCGACCCAAAATAATGACATTGAGCAGCAGCCAAAGGCGGAAGAGCACGAAAACCATGTAGAGTCGACCCAAAATAATGACATTGAGCAGCAGCCAAAGGCGGAAGAGCACGAAAACCATGTCGAGTCGACCCAAAATAATGACATTGAGCAGCAGCCAAAGGTGGAAGAGCACGAAAACCATGTCGAGTCGACCCGAAATAATGACATTGAGCAGCAGCCAAAGGCGGAAGAGCACGAAAACCATGTCGAGTCGACCACAAAATAATGACATTGAGCAGCAGCCAAAGGTGGAAGAGCACGAAAACCATGTCGAGTCGACCCAAAATAATGACATTGAGCAGCAGCCAAAGGTGGAAGAGCACGAAAACGATGTCGAGTCGACCCAAAATAATGACATTGAGCAGCAGCCAAAGGTGGAAGGGCACGAGAGCGAGGTCGAGTCGACCCAAAATAATGACATTGAGCAGCAGCCAAAGGTGGAAGAGCACAAAAACGATGTTGAGTCGACCCAAAATAATGACACTGAACTGCAGCCAAAGGTGGAAGGGCACGAGAGCGAGGTCGAGTCGACTCAAAATAATGACACTGAACTGCAGCCGAAGGCGGAAGGGCACGAGAGCGAGGTCGAGTTGACCCAAAATAATGACATTGAGCAGCAGCCGAAGGCGGAAGAGCACGAAAACGATGTCGAGTCGACCCAAAATAATGACATTGAGCAGCAGCCGAAGGCGGAAGAGTACGAAAATGATGTCGAGTCGACCCAAAATAATGACATTGAACAGCAGCCGAAGGCGGAAGGGCACGAGAGCGAGGTCGAGTCGACCCAAAATAATGACACTGAACTGCAGCCGAAGGTGGAAGGGCACGAGAGCGAGGTCGAGTCGACCCAAAATAATGACATTGAACTGCAGCCGAAGGCGGAAGAGCACGAGAACGATGTCGAGTCGACCCAAAATAATGACACTGACCTGCAGCCGAAGGCGGAAGGGCACGAGAGCGAGGTCGAGTCGACCCAAAATAATGACATTGAGCAGCAGCCAAAGGCGGAAGAGCACGAAAACCATGTAGAGTCGACCCAAAATAATGACATTGAGCAGCAGCCAAAGGTGGAAGAGCACGAAAACCATGTCGAGTCGACCCGAAATAATGACATTGAGCAGCAGCCAAAGGCGGAAGAGCACGAAAACCATGTCGAGTCGACCCAAAATAATGACACTGAACTACTGCAGCCGAAGGTGGAAGGGCACGAGAGCGAGGTCGAGTCGACCCAAAATAATGACACTGAACTGCAGCCGAAGGTGGAAGGGCACGAGAGCGAGGTCGAGTCGACTCAAAATAATGACACTGAACTGCAGCCGAAGGTGGAAGGGCACGAGAGCGAGGTCGAGTCGACCCAAAATAATGACATTGAGCAGCAGCCGAAGGCGGAAGAGCACGAAAACGATGTCGAGTCGACCCAAAATAATGACATTGAGCAGCAGCCGAAGGCGGAAGAGCACGAAAATGATGTCGAGTCGACCCAAAATAATGACATTGAACAGCAGCCGAAGGCGGAAGGGCACGAGAGCGAGGTCGAGTCGACCCAAAATAATGACACTGAACTGCAGCCGAAGGTGGAAGGGCACGAGAGCGAGGTCGAGTCGACCCAAAATAATGACATTGAGCAGCAGCCGAAGGCGGAAGAGCACGAAAACGATGTCGAGTCGACCCAAAATAATGACATTGAGCAGCAGCCAAAGGCGGAAGAGCACGAAAACCATGTCGAGTCGACCCAAAATAATGACATTGAGCAGCAGCCAAAGGCGGAAGAGCACGAAAACCGTGTCGAGTCGACCCAAAATAATGACATTGAGCAGCAGCCAAAGGCGGAAGAGCACGAAAACCGTGTCGAGTCGACCCAAAATAATGACATTGAGCAGCAGCAAAAGGTGGAAGAGCACGAAAACCGTGTCGAGTCGACCCAAAATAATGACATTGAGCAGCAGCCAAAGGTGGAAGAGCACGAAAACCATGTCGAGTCGACCAAAAAATAATGACATTGAACTGCAGCCAAAGGTGGAAGAGCACGAGAACGATGTCGAGTCAACCCAAACTTATGACACTGAACTGCAGCCGAAGGTGGAAGGGCACGAGAGCGAGGTCGAGTCGACCCAAAAATAATGACATTGAGCAGCAGCCAAAGGCGGAAGAGCACGAAAACGATGTCGAGTCGACCCAAAATAATGACATTGAGCAACAGCACGAAAACGATGTCGAGTCGACCCAAAATAATGACATTGAGCAGCAGCCAAAGGCGGAAGAGCACGAAAACCATGTCGAGTCGACCCAAAATAATGACACTGAACTACTGCAGCCGAAGGTGGAAGGGCACGAGAGCGAGGTCGAGTCGACCCAAAATAATGACACTGAACTACTGCAGCCGAAGGTGGAAGGGCACGAGAGCGAGGTCGAGTCGACCCAAAATAATGACACTGAACTACTGCAGCCGAAGGTGGAAGGGCACGAGAGCGAGGTCGAGTCGACCCAAAATAATGACACTGAACTGCAGCCGAAGGTGGAAGGGCACGAGAGCGAGGTCGAGTCGACCCAAAATAATGACATTGAACTGCAGCCAAAGGCGGAAGAGCACGAGAACGATGTCGAGTCGACCCAAAATAATGACACTGAACTGCAGCCGAAGGCGGAAGGGCACGAGAGGGAGGTCGAGTCGACCCAAAATAATGACATTGAGCAGCAGCCGAAGGTGGAAGGGCACGAGAGCGAGGTCGAGTCGACCCAAAATAATGACATTGAGCAGCAGCCAAAGGCGGAAGAGCACGAAAACCATGTCGAGTCGACAAAAAAATAATGACATTGAGCAGCAGCCAAAGGCGGAAGAGCACGAAAACCATGTCGAGTCGACCAAAAAATAATGACATTGAACTGCAGCCAAAGGTGGAAGAGCACGAGAACGATGTCGAGTCAACCCAAACTTATGACACTGAACTGCAGCCGAAGGTGGAAGGGCACGAGAGCGAGGTCGAGTCGACCCAAAAATAATGACATTGAGCAGCAGCCAAAGGCGGAAGAGCACGAAAACGATGTCGAGTCGACCCAAAATAATGACATTGAGCAACAGCACGAAAACGATGTCGAGTCGACCCAAAATAATGACATTGAGCAGCAGCCAAAGGCGGAAGAGCACGAAAACCATGTCGAGTCGACCCAAAATAATGACACTGAACTACTGCAGCCGAAGGTGGAAGGGCACGAGAGCGAGGTCGAGTCGACCCAAAATAATGACACTGAACTACTGCAGCCGAAGGTGGAAGGGCACGAGAGCGAGGTCGAGTCGACCCAAAATAATGACACTGAACTACTGCAGCCGAAGGTGGAAGGGCACGAGAGCGAGGTCGAGTCGACCCAAAATAATGACACTGAACTGCAGCCGAAGGTGGAAGGGCACGAGAGCGAGGTCGAGTCGACCCAAAATAATGACACTGAACTGCAGCCGAAGGCGGAAGGGCACGAGAGCGAGGTCGAGTCGACCCAAAATAATGACATTGAGCAGCAGCCGAAGGTGGAAGGGCACGAGAGCGAGGTCGAGTCGACCCAAAATAATGACATTGAGCAGCAGCCAAAGGCGGAAGAGCACGAAAACCATGTCGAGTCGACAAAAAAATAATGACATTGAGCAGCAGCCAAAGGCGGAAGAGCACGAAAACGATGTCGAGTCGACCCAAAATAATGACATTGAGCAACAGCCAAAGGCGGAAGAGCACGAAAACGATGTCGAGTCGACCCAAAATAATGACATTGAGCAGCAGCCAAAGGCGGAAGAGCACGAAAACCATGTCGAGTCGACCCAAAATAATGACACTGAACTACTGCAGCCGAAGGTGGAAGGGGACGAGAGCGAGGTCGAGTCGACCCAAAATAATGACACTGATCTACTGCAGCCGAAGGTGGAAGGGCACGAGAGCGAGGTCGAGTCGACCCAAAATAATGACACTGAACTGCAGCCGAAGGTGGAAGGGCACGAGAGCGAGGTCGAGTCGACCCAAAATAATGACATTGAACTGCAGCCAAAGGCGGAAGAGCACGAGAACGATGTCGAGTCGACCCAAAATAATGACACTGAACTGCAGCCGAAGGCGGAAGGGCACGAGAGCGAGGTCGAGTCGACCCAAAATAATGACATTGAGCAGCAGCCAAAGGCGGAAGAGCACGAAAACCATGTCGAGTCGACCCGAAATAATGACATTGAGCAGCAGCCAAAGGCGGAAGAGCACGAAAACCATGTCGAGTCGACCACAAAATAATGACATTGAGCAGCAGCCAAAGGTGGAAGAGCACGAAAACCATGTCGAGTCGACCCAAAATAATGACATTGAGCAGCAGCCAAAGGTGGAAGAGCACGAAAACGATGTCGAGTCGACCCAAAATAATGACATTGAGCAGCAGCCAAAGGTGGAAGGGCACGAGAGCGAGGTCGAGTCGACCCAAAATAATGACACTGAACTGCAGCCGAAGGTGGAAGGGCACGAGAGCGAGGTCGAGTCGACCCAAAATAATGACACTGAACTACTGCAGCCGAAGGTGGAAGGGCACGAGAGCGAGGTCGAGTCGACCCAAAATAATGACACTGAACTGCAGCCGAAGGTGGAAGGGCACGAGAGCGAGGTCGAGTCGACCCAAAATAATGACATTGAACTGCAGCCGAAGGTGGAAGAGCACGAGAACGATGTCGAGTCAACCCAAAATAATGACACTGAACTGCAGCCGAAGGTGGAAGGGCACGAGAGCGAGGTCGAGTCGACCCAAAATAATGACACTGAGCAGCAGCCGAAGGCGGAAGGGCACGAAAACGATGTCGAGTCGACCCAAAATAATGACATTGAGAAGCAGCCAAAGGCGGAAGAGCACGAAAACGATGTCGAGTCGACCCAAAATAATGACATTGAGCAGCAGCCAAAGGTGGAAGAGCACGAAAACCATGTCGAGTCGACCAAAAAATAATGACATTGAACTGCAGCCAAAGGTGGAAGAGCACGAGAACGATGTCGAGTCAACCCAAACTTATGACACTGAACTGCAGCCGAAGGTGGAAGGGCACGAGAGCGAGGTCGAGTCGACCCAAAATAATGACATTGAGCAGCAAACAAAGGTGGAAGAGCACGAAAACCATGTCGAGTCCACCCAAAATAATGACATTGAGCAGCAGCAAAAGGTGGAAGAGCACGAAAACCATGTCGAGTCCACCCAAAATAATGACATTGAGCAGCAGCCAAAGGCGGAAGAGCACGAAAACCATGTCGAGTCGACAAAAAAATAATGACATTGAGCAGCAGCCAAAGGCGGAAGAGCACGAAAACGATGTCGAGTCGACCCAAAATAATGACATTGAGCAACAGCCAAAGGCGGAAGAGCACGAAAACGATGTCGAGTCGACCCAAAATAATGACACTGAACTACTGCAGCCGAAGGTGGAAGGGCACGAGAGCGAGGTCGAGTCGACCCAAAATAATGACACTGAACTACTGCAGCCGAAGGTGGAAGGGCACGAGAGCGAGGTCGAGTCGACCCAAAATAATGACACTGAACTGCAGCCGAAGGTGGAAGGGCACGAGAGCGAGGTCGAGTCGACCCAAAATAATGACATTGAACTGCAGCCAAAGGCGGAAGAGCACGAGAACGATGTCGAGTCGACCCAAAATAATGACACTGAACTGCAGCCGAAGGCGGAAGGGCACGAGAGCGAGGTCGAGTCGACCCAAAATAATGACATTGAGCAGCAGCCGAAGGTGGAAGGGCACGAGAGCGAGGTCGAGTCGACCCAAAATAATGACATTGAGCAGCAGCCAAAGGCGGAAGAGCACGAAAACCATGTCGAGTCGACAAAAAAATAATGACATTGAGCAGCAGCCAAAGGCGGAAGAGCACGAAAACGATGTCGAGTCGACCCAAAATAATGACATTGAGCAACAGCCAAAGGCGGAAGAGCACGAAAACGATGTCGAGTCGACCCAAAATAATGACATTGAGCAGCAGCCAAAGGCGGAAGAGCACGAAAACCATGTCGAGTCGACCCAAAATAATGACACTGAACTACTGCAGCCGAAGGTGGAAGGGGACGAGAGCGAGGTCGAGTCGACCCAAAATAATGACACTGATCTACTGCAGCCGAAGGTGGAAGGGCACGAGAGCGAGGTCGAGTCGACCCAAAATAATGACACTGAACTGCAGCCGAAGGTGGAAGGGCACGAGAGCGAGGTCGAGTCGACCCAAAATAATGACATTGAACTGCAGCCAAAGGCGGAAGAGCACGAGAACGATGTCGAGTCGACCCAAAATAATGACACTGAACTGCAGCCGAAGGCGGAAGGGCACGAGAGCGAGGTCGAGTCGACCCAAAATAATGACATTGAGCAGCAGCCAAAGGCGGAAGAGCACGAAAACCATGTCGAGTCGACCCGAAATAATGACATTGAGCAGCAGCCAAAGGCGGAAGACCACGAAAACCATGTCGAGTCGACCACAAAATAATGACATTGAGCAGCAGCCAAAGGTGGAAGAGCACGAAAACCATGTCGAGTCGACCCAAAATAATGACATTGAGCAGCAGCCAAAGGTGGAAGAGCACGAAAACGATGTCGAGTCGACCCAAAATAATGACATTGAGCAGCAGCCAAAGGTGGAAGGGCACGAGAGCGAGGTCGAGTCGACCCAAAATAATGACACTGAACTGCAGCCGAAGGTGGAAGGGCACGAGAGCGAGGTCGAGTCGACCCAAAATAATGACACTGAACTACTGCAGCCGAAGGTGGAAGGGCACGAGAGCGAGGTCGAGTCGACCCAAAATAATGACACTGAACTGCAGCCGAAGGTGGAAGGGCACGAGAGCGAGGTCGAGTCGACCCAAAATAATGACATTGAACTGCAGCCGAAGGTGGAAGAGCACGAGAACGATGTCGAGTCAACCCAAAATAATGACACTGAACTGCAGCCGAAGGTGGAAGGGCACGAGAGCGAGGTCGAGTCGACCCAAAATAATGACACTGAGCAGCAGCCGAAGGCGGAAGGGCACGAAAACGATGTCGAGTCGACCCAAAATAATGACATTGAGAAGCAGCCAAAGGCGGAAGAGCACGAAAACGATGTCGAGTCGACCCAAAATAATGACATTGAGCAGCAGCCAAAGGTGGAAGAGCACGAAAACCATGTCGAGTCGACCAAAACATAATGACATTGAACTGCAGCCAAAGGTGGAAGAGCACGAGAACGATGTCGAGTCAACCCAAACTTATGACACTGAACTGCAGCCGAAGGTGGAAGGGCACGAGAGCGAGGTCGAGTCGACCCAAAATAATGACATTGAGCAGCAGCCAAAGGCGGAAGAGCACGAAAACCATGTCGAGTCGACAAAAAAATAATGACATTGAGCAGCAGCCAAAGGCGGAAGAGCACGAAAACGATGTCGAGTCGACCCAAAATAATGACATTGAGCAGCAGCCAAAGGCGGAAGAGCACGAAAACCATGTCGAGTCGACCCAAAATAATGACACTGAACTACTGCAGCCGAAGGTGGAAGGGCACGAGAGCGAGGTCGAGTCGACCCAAAATAATGACACTGAACTGCAGCCGAAGGCGGAAGGGCACGAGAGCGAGGTCGAGTCGACCCAAAATAATGACATTGAGCAGCAGCCAAAGGCGGAAGAGCACGAAAACCATGTAGAGTCGACCCAAAATAATGACATTGAGCAGCAGCCAAAGGCGGAAGAGCACGAAAACCATGTCGAGTCGACCCAAAATAATGACATTGAGCAGCAGCCAAAGGTGGAAGAGCACGAAAACCATGTCGAGTCGACCCGAAATAATGACATTGAGCAGCAGCCAAAGGCGGAAGAGCACGAAAACCATGTCGAGTCGACCACAAAATAATGACATTGAGCAGCAGCCAAAGGTGGAAGAGCACGAAAACCATGTCGAGTCGACCCAAAATAATGACATTGAGCAGCAGCCAAAGGTGGAAGAGCACGAAAACGATGTCGAGTCGACCCAAAATAATGACATTGAGCAGCAGCCAAAGGTGGAAGGGCACGAGAGCGAGGTCGAGTCGACCCAAAATAATGACACTGAACTGCAGCCGAAGGTGGAAGGGCACGAGAGCGAGGTCGAGTCGACCCAAAATAATGACACTGAACTACTGCAGCCGAAGGTGGAAGGGCACGAGAGCGAGGTCGAGTCGACCCAAAATAATGACACTGAACTGCAGCCGAAGGTGGAAGGGCACGAGAGCGAGGTCGAGTCGACCCAAAATAATGACATTGAACTGCAGCCGAAGGTGGAAGAGCACGAGAACGATGTCGAGTCAACCCAAAATAATGACACTGAACTGCAGCCGAAGGTGGAAGGGCACGAGAGCGAGGTCGAGTCGACCCAAAATAATGACACTGAGCAGCAGCCGAAGGCGGAAGGGCACGAAAACGATGTCGAGTCGACCCAAAATAATGACATTGAGAAGCAGCCAAAGGCGGAAGAGCACGAAAACGATGTCGAGTCGACCCAAAATAATGACATTGAGCAGCAGCCAAAGGTGGAAGAGCACAAAAACGATGTTGAGTCGACCCAAAATAATGACACTGAACTGCAGCCAAAGGTGGAAGGGCACGAGAGCGAGGTCGAGTCGACTCAAAATAATGACACTGAACTGCAGCCGAAGGTGGAAGGGCACGAGAGCGAGGTCGAGTCGACCCAAAATAATGACATTGAGCAGCAGCCGAAGGCGGAAGAGCACGAAAACGATGTCGAGTCGACCCAAAATAATGACATTGAGCAGCAGCCGAAGGCGGAAGAGTACGAAAATGATGTCGAGTCGACCCAAAATAATGACATTGAACAGCAGCCGAAGGCGGAAGGGCACGAGAGCGAGGTCGAGTCGACCCAAAATAATGACACTGAACTGCAGCCGAAGGTGGAAGGGCACGAGAGCGAGGTCGAGTCGACCCAAAATAATGACATTGAACTGCAGCCGAAGGCGGAAGAGCACGAGAACGATGTCGAGTCGACCCAAAATAATGACACTGAACTGCAGCCGAAGGCGGAAGGGCACGAGAGCGAGGTCGAGTCGACCCAAAATAATGACATTGAGCAGCAGCCAAAGGCGGAAGAGCACGAAAACCATGTAGAGTCGACCCAAAATAATGACATTGAGCAGCAGCCAAAGGCGGAAGAGCACGAAAACCATGTCGAGTCGACCCGAAATAATGACATTGAGCAGCAGCCAAAGGCGGAAGAGCACGAAAACCATGTCGAGTCGACCCAAAATAATGACACTGAACTACTGCAGCCGAAGGTGGAAGGGCACGAGAGCGAGGTCGAGTCGACCCAAAATAATGACACTGAACTGCAGCCGAAGGTGGAAGGGCACGAGAGCGAGGTCGAGTCGACTCAAAATAATGACACTGAACTGCAGCCGAAGGTGGAAGGGCACGAGAGCGAGGTCGAGTCGACCCAAAATAATGACATTGAGCAGCAGCCGAAGGCGGAAGAGCACGAAAACGATGTCGAGTCGACCCAAAATAATGACATTGAGCAGCAGCCGAAGGCGGAAGAGCACGAAAATGATGTCGAGTCGACCCAAAATAATGACATTGAACAGCAGCCGAAGGCGGAAGGGCACGAGAGCGAGGTCGAGTCGACCCAAAATAATGACACTGAACTGCAGCCGAAGGTGGAAGGGCACGAGAGCGAGGTCGAGTCGACCCAAAATAATGACATTGAGCAGCAGCCGAAGGCGGAAGAGCACGAAAACGATGTCGAGTCGACCCAAAATAATGACATTGAGCAGCAGCCAAAGGCGGAAGAGCACGAAAACCATGTCGAGTCGACCCAAAATAATGACATTGAGCAGCAGCCAAAGGCGGAAGAGCACGAAAACCGTGTCGAGTCGACCCAAAATAATGACATTGAGCAGCAGCCAAAGGCGGAAGAGCACGAAAACCGTGTCGAGTCGACCCAAAATAATGACATTGAGCAGCAGCAAAAGGTGGAAGAGCACGAAAACCGTGTCGAGTCGACCCAAAATAATGACATTGAGCAGCAGCCAAAGGTGGAAGAGCACGAAAACCATGTCGAGTCGACCAAAAAATAATGACATTGAACTGCAGCCAAAGGTGGAAGAGCACGAGAACGATGTCGAGTCAACCCAAACTTATGACACTGAACTGCAGCCGAAGGTGGAAGGGCACGAGAGCGAGGTCGAGTCGACCCAAAAATAATGACATTGAGCAGCAGCCAAAGGCGGAAGAGCACGAAAACGATGTCGAGTCGACCCAAAATAATGACATTGAGCAACAGCCAAAGGCGGAAGAGCACGAAAACGATGTCGAGTCGACCCAAAATAATGACATTGAGCAGCAGCCAAAGGCGGAAGAGCACGAAAACCATGTCGAGTCGACCCAAAATAATGACACTGAACTACTGCAGCCGAAGGTGGAAGGGCACGAGAACGATGTCGAGTCAACCCAAACTTATGACACTGAACTGCAGCCGAAGGTGGAAGGGCACGAGAGCGAGGTCGAGTCGACCCAAAATAATGACATTGAGCAGCAAACAAAGGTGGAAGAGCACGAAAACCATGTCGAGTCCACCCAAAATAATGACATTGAGCAGCAGCAAAAGGTGGAAGAGCACGAAAACCATGTCGAGTCCACCCAAAATAATGACATTGAGCAGCAGCCAAAGGTGGAAGAGCACGAAAACCATGTCGAGTCGACCCGAAATAATGACATTGAGCAGCAGCCAAAGGCGGAAGAGCACGAAAACCATGTCGAGTCGACCACAAAATAATGACATTGAGCAGCAGCCAAAGGTGGAAGAGCACGAAAACCATGTCGAGTCGACCCAAAATAATGACATTGAGCAGCAGCCAAAGGTGGAAGAGCACGAAAACGATGTCGAGTCGACCCAAAATAATGACATTGAGCAGCAGCCAAAGGTGGAAGGGCACGAGAGCGAGGTCGAGTCGACCCAAAATAATGACACTGAACTGCAGCCGAAGGTGGAAGGGCACGAGAGCGAGGTCGAGTCGACCCAAAATAATGACACTGAACTACTGCAGCCGAAGGTGGAAGGGCACGAGAGCGAGGTCGAGTCGACCCAAAATAATGACACTGAACTGCAGCCGAAGGTGGAAGGGCACGAGAGCGAGGTCGAGTCGACCCAAAATAATGACATTGAACTGCAGCCGAAGGTGGAAGAGCACGAGAACGATGTCGAGTCAACCCAAAATAATGACACTGAACTGCAGCCGAAGGTGGAAGGGCACGAGAGCGAGGTCGAGTCGACCCAAAATAATGACACTGAGCAGCAGCCGAAGGCGGAAGGGCACGAAAACGATGTCGAGTCGACCCAAAATAATGACATTGAGAAGCAGCCAAAGGCGGAAGAGCACGAAAACGATGTCGAGTCGACCCAAAATAATGACATTGAGCAGCAGCCAAAGGTGGAAGAGCACAAAAACGATGTTGAGTCGACCCAAAATAATGACACTGAACTGCAGCCAAAGGTGGAAGGGCACGAGAGCGAGGTCGAGTCGACTCAAAATAATGACACTGAACTGCAGCCGAAGGTGGAAGGGCACGAGAGCGAGGTCGAGTCGACCCAAAATAATGACATTGAGCAGCAGCCGAAGGCGGAAGAGCACGAAAACGATGTCGAGTCGACCCAAAATAATGACATTGAGCAGCAGCCGAAGGCGGAAGAGTACGAAAATGATGTCGAGTCGACCCAAAATAATGACATTGAACAGCAGCCGAAGGCGGAAGGGCACGAGAGCGAGGTCGAGTCGACCCAAAATAATGACACTGAACTGCAGCCGAAGGTGGAAGGGCACGAGAGCGAGGTCGAGTCGACCCAAAATAATGACATTGAACTGCAGCCGAAGGCGGAAGAGCACGAGAACGATGTCGAGTCGACCCAAAATAATGACACTGAACTGCAGCCGAAGGCGGAAGGGCACGAGAGCGAGGTCGAGTCGACCCAAAATAATGACATTGAGCAGCAGCCAAAGGCGGAAGAGCACGAAAACCATGTAGAGTCGACCCAAAATAATGACATTGAGCAGCAGCCAAAGGCGGAAGAGCACGAAAACCATGTCGAGTCGACCCGAAATAATGACATTGAGCAGCAGCCAAAGGCGGAAGAGCACGAAAACCATGTCGAGTCGACCCAAAATAATGACACTGAACTACTGCAGCCGAAGGTGGAAGGGCACGAGAGCGAGGTCGAGTCGACCCAAAATAATGACACTGAACTGCAGCCGAAGGTGGAAGGGCACGAGAGCGAGGTCGAGTCGACTCAAAATAATGACACTGAACTGCAGCCGAAGGTGGAAGGGCACGAGAGCGAGGTCGAGTCGACCCAAAATAATGACATTGAGCAGCAGCCGAAGGCGGAAGAGCACGAAAACGATGTCGAGTCGACCCAAAATAATGACATTGAGCAGCAGCCGAAGGCGGAAGAGCACGAAAATGATGTCGAGTCGACCCAAAATAATGACATTGAACAGCAGCCGAAGGCGGAAGGGCACGAGAGCGAGGTCGAGTCGACCCAAAATAATGACACTGAACTGCAGCCGAAGGTGGAAGGGCACGAGAGCGAGGTCGAGTCGACCCAAAATAATGACATTGAGCAGCAGCCGAAGGCGGAAGAGCACGAAAACGATGTCGAGTCGACCCAAAATAATGACATTGAGCAGCAGCCAAAGGCGGAAGAGCACGAAAACCATGTCGAGTCGACCCAAAATAATGACATTGAGCAGCAGCCAAAGGCGGAAGAGCACGAAAACCGTGTCGAGTCGACCCAAAATAATGACATTGAGCAGCAGCCAAAGGCGGAAGAGCACGAAAACCGTGTCGAGTCGACCCAAAATAATGACATTGAGCAGCAGCAAAAGGTGGAAGAGCACGAAAACCGTGTCGAGTCGACCCAAAATAATGACATTGAGCAGCAGCCAAAGGTGGAAGAGCACGAAAACCATGTCGAGTCGACCAAAAAATAATGACATTGAACTGCAGCCAAAGGTGGAAGAGCACGAGAACGATGTCGAGTCAACCCAAACTTATGACACTGAACTGCAGCCGAAGGTGGAAGGGCACGAGAGCGAGGTCGAGTCGACCCAAAAATAATGACATTGAGCAGCAGCCAAAGGCGGAAGAGCACGAAAACGATGTCGAGTCGACCCAAAATAATGACATTGAGCAACAGCCAAAGGCGGAAGAGCACGAAAACGATGTCGAGTCGACCCAAAATAATGACATTGAGCAGCAGCCAAAGGCGGAAGAGCACGAAAACCATGTCGAGTCGACCCAAAATAATGACACTGAACTACTGCAGCCGAAGGTGGAAGGGCACGAGAACGATGTCGAGTCAACCCAAACTTATGACACTGAACTGCAGCCGAAGGTGGAAGGGCACGAGAGCGAGGTCGAGTCGACCCAAAATAATGACATTGAGCAGCAAACAAAGGTGGAAGAGCACGAAAACCATGTCGAGTCCACCCAAAATAATGACATTGAGCAGCAGCAAAAGGTGGAAGAGCACGAAAACCATGTCGAGTCCACCCAAAATAATGACATTGAGCAGCAGCCAAAGGCGGAAGAGCACGAAAACCATGTCGAGTCGACAAAAAAATAATGACATTGAGCAGCAGCCAAAGGCGGAAGAGCACGAAAACGATGTCGAGTCGACCCAAAATAATGACATTGAGCAACAGCCAAAGGCGGAAGAGCACGAAAACGATGTCGAGTCGACCCAAAATAATGACACTGAACTACTGCAGCCGAAGGTGGAAGGGCACGAGAGCGAGGTCGAGTCGACCCAAAATAATGACACTGAACTACTGCAGCCGAAGGTGGAAGGGCACGAGAGCGAGGTCGAGTCGACCCAAAATAATGACACTGAACTGCAGCCGAAGGTGGAAGGGCACGAGAGCGAGGTCGAGTCGACCCAAAATAATGACATTGAACTGCAGCCAAAGGCGGAAGAGCACGAGAGCGAGGTCGAGTCGACCCAAAATAATGACATTGAGCAGCAGCCGAAGGTGGAAGGGCACGAGAGCGAGGTCGAGTCGACCCAAAATAATGACATTGAGCAGCAGCCAAAGGCGGAAGAGCACGAAAACCATGTCGAGTCGACAAAAAAATAATGACATTGAGCAGCAGCCAAAGGCGGAAGAGCACGAAAACGATGTCGAGTCGACCCAAAATAATGACATTGAGCAACAGCCAAAGGCGGAAGAGCACGAAAACGATGTCGAGTCGACCCAAAATAATGACATTGAGCAGCAGCCAAAGGCGGAAGAGCACGAAAACCATGTCGAGTCGACCCAAAATAATGACACTGAACTACTGCAGCCGAAGGTGGAAGGGGACGAGAGCGAGGTCGAGTCGACCCAAAATAATGACACTGATCTACTGCAGCCGAAGGTGGAAGGGCACGAGAGCGAGGTCGAGTCGACCCAAAATAATGACACTGAACTGCAGCCGAAGGTGGAAGGGCACGAGAGCGAGGTCGAGTCGACCCAAAATAATGACATTGAACTGCAGCCAAAGGCGGAAGAGCACGAGAACGATGTCGAGTCGACCCAAAATAATGACACTGAACTGCAGCCGAAGGCGGAAGGGCACGAGAGCGAGGTCGAGTCGACCCAAAATAATGACATTGAGCAGCAGCCAAAGGCGGAAGAGCACGAAAACCATGTCGAGTCGACCCGAAATAATGACATTGAGCAGCAGCCAAAGGCGGAAGACCACGAAAACCATGTCGAGTCGACCACAAAATAATGACATTGAGCAGCAGCCAAAGGTGGAAGAGCACGAAAACCATGTCGAGTCGACCCAAAATAATGACATTGAGCAGCAGCCAAAGGTGGAAGAGCACGAAAACGATGTCGAGTCGACCCAAAATAATGACATTGAGCAGCAGCCAAAGGTGGAAGGGCACGAGAGCGAGGTCGAGTCGACCCAAAATAATGACACTGAACTGCAGCCGAAGGTGGAAGGGCACGAGAGCGAGGTCGAGTCGACCCAAAATAATGACACTGAACTACTGCAGCCGAAGGTGGAAGGGCACGAGAGCGAGGTCGAGTCGACCCAAAATAATGACACTGAACTGCAGCCGAAGGTGGAAGGGCACGAGAGCGAGGTCGAGTCGACCCAAAATAATGACATTGAACTGCAGCCGAAGGTGGAAGAGCACGAGAACGATGTCGAGTCAACCCAAAATAATGACACTGAACTGCAGCCGAAGGTGGAAGGGCACGAGAGCGAGGTCGAGTCGACCCAAAATAATGACACTGAGCAGCAGCCGAAGGCGGAAGGGCACGAAAACGATGTCGAGTCGACCCAAAATAATGACATTGAGAAGCAGCCAAAGGCGGAAGAGCACGAAAACGATGTCGAGTCGACCCAAAATAATGACATTGAGCAGCAGCCAAAGGTGGAAGAGCACGAAAACCATGTCGAGTCGACCAAAACATAATGACATTGAACTGCAGCCAAAGGTGGAAGAGCACGAGAACGATGTCGAGTCAACCCAAACTTATGACACTGAACTGCAGCCGAAGGTGGAAGGGCACGAGAGCGAGGTCGAGTCGACCCAAAATAATGACATTGAGCAGCAGCCAAAGGCGGAAGAGCACGAAAACCATGTTGAGTCGACAAAAAAATAATGACATTGAGCAGCAGCCAAAGGCGGAAGAGCACGAAAACGATGTCGAGTCGACCCAAAATAATGACATTGAGCAGCAGCCAAAGGCGGAAGAGCACGAAAACCATGTCGAGTCGACCCAAAATAATGACACTGAACTACTGCAGCCGAAGGTGGAAGGGCACGAGAGCGAGGTCGAGTCGACCCAAAATAATGACACTGAACTGCAGCCGAAGGCGGAAGGGCACGAGAGCGAGGTCGAGTCGACCCAAAATAATGACATTGAGCAGCAGCCAAAGGCGGAAGAGCACGAAAACCATGTAGAGTCGACCCAAAATAATGACATTGAGCAGCAGCCAAAGGCGGAAGAGCACGAAAACCATGTCGAGTCGACCCAAAATAATGACATTGAGCAGCAGCCAAAGGTGGAAGAGCACGAAAACCATGTCGAGTCGACCCGAAATAATGACATTGAGCAGCAGCCAAAGGCGGAAGAGCACGAAAACCATGTCGAGTCGACCACAAAATAATGACATTGAGCAGCAGCCAAAGGTGGAAGAGCACGAAAACCATGTCGAGTCGACCCAAAATAATGACATTGAGCAGCAGCCAAAGGTGGAAGAGCACGAAAACGATGTCGAGTCGACCCAAAATAATGACATTGAGCAGCAGCCAAAGGTGGAAGGGCACGAGAGCGAGGTCGAGTCGACCCAAAATAATGACACTGAACTGCAGCCGAAGGTGGAAGGGCACGAGAGCGAGGTCGAGTCGACCCAAAATAATGACACTGAACTACTGCAGCCGAAGGTGGAAGGGCACGAGAGCGAGGTCGAGTCGACCCAAAATAATGACACTGAACTGCAGCCGAAGGTGGAAGGGCACGAGAGCGAGGTCGAGTCGACCCAAAATAATGACATTGAACTGCAGCCGAAGGTGGAAGAGCACGAGAACGATGTCGAGTCAACCCAAAATAATGACACTGAACTGCAGCCGAAGGTGGAAGGGCACGAGAGCGAGGTCGAGTCGACCCAAAATAATGACACTGAGCAGCAGCCGAAGGCGGAAGGGCACGAAAACGATGTCGAGTCGACCCAAAATAATGACATTGAGAAGCAGCCAAAGGCGGAAGAGCACGAAAACGATGTCGAGTCGACCCAAAATAATGACATTGAGCAGCAGCCAAAGGTGGAAGAGCACAAAAACGATGTTGAGTCGACCCAAAATAATGACACTGAACTGCAGCCAAAGGTGGAAGGGCACGAGAGCGAGGTCGAGTCGACTCAAAATAATGACACTGAACTGCAGCCGAAGGTGGAAGGGCACGAGAGCGAGGTCGAGTCGACCCAAAATAATGACATTGAGCAGCAGCCGAAGGCGGAAGAGCACGAAAACGATGTCGAGTCGACCCAAAATAATGACATTGAGCAGCAGCCGAAGGCGGAAGAGTACGAAAATGATGTCGAGTCGACCCAAAATAATGACATTGAACAGCAGCCGAAGGCGGAAGGGCACGAGAGCGAGGTCGAGTCGACCCAAAATAATGACACTGAACTGCAGCCGAAGGTGGAAGGGCACGAGAGCGAGGTCGAGTCGACCCAAAATAATGACATTGAACTGCAGCCGAAGGCGGAAGAGCACGAGAACGATGTCGAGTCGACCCAAAATAATGACACTGAACTGCAGCCGAAGGCGGAAGGGCACGAGAGCGAGGTCGAGTCGACCCAAAATAATGACATTGAGCAGCAGCCAAAGGCGGAAGAGCACGAAAACCATGTAGAGTCGACCCAAAATAATGACATTGAGCAGCAGCCAAAGGCGGAAGAGCACGAAAACCATGTCGAGTCGACCCGAAATAATGACATTGAGCAGCAGCCAAAGGCGGAAGAGCACGAAAACCATGTCGAGTCGACCCAAAATAATGACACTGAACTACTGCAGCCGAAGGTGGAAGGGCACGAGAGCGAGGTCGAGTCGACCCAAAATAATGACACTGAACTGCAGCCGAAGGTGGAAGGGCACGAGAGCGAGGTCGAGTCGACTCAAAATAATGACACTGAACTGCAGCCGAAGGTGGAAGGGCACGAGAGCGAGGTCGAGTCGACCCAAAATAATGACATTGAGCAGCAGCCGAAGGCGGAAGAGCACGAAAACGATGTCGAGTCGACCCAAAATAATGACATTGAGCAGCAGCCGAAGGCGGAAGAGCACGAAAATGATGTCGAGTCGACCCAAAATAATGACATTGAACAGCAGCCGAAGGCGGAAGGGCACGAGAGCGAGGTCGAGTCGACCCAAAATAATGACACTGAACTGCAGCCGAAGGTGGAAGGGCACGAGAGCGAGGTCGAGTCGACCCAAAATAATGACATTGAGCAGCAGCCGAAGGCGGAAGAGCACGAAAACGATGTCGAGTCGACCCAAAATAATGACATTGAGCAGCAGCCAAAGGCGGAAGAGCACGAAAACCATGTCGAGTCGACCCAAAATAATGACATTGAGCAGCAGCCAAAGGCGGAAGAGCACGAAAACCGTGTCGAGTCGACCCAAAATAATGACATTGAGCAGCAGCCAAAGGCGGAAGAGCACGAAAACCGTGTCGAGTCGACCCAAAATAATGACATTGAGCAGCAGCAAAAGGTGGAAGAGCACGAAAACCGTGTCGAGTCGACCCAAAATAATGACATTGAGCAGCAGCCAAAGGTGGAAGAGCACGAAAACCATGTCGAGTCGACCAAAAAATAATGACATTGAACTGCAGCCAAAGGTGGAAGAGCACGAGAACGATGTCGAGTCAACCCAAACTTATGACACTGAACTGCAGCCGAAGGTGGAAGGGCACGAGAGCGAGGTCGAGTCGACCCAAAAATAATGACATTGAGCAGCAGCCAAAGGCGGAAGAGCACGAAAACGATGTCGAGTCGACCCAAAATAATGACATTGAGCAACAGCCAAAGGCGGAAGAGCACGAAAACGATGTCGAGTCGACCCAAAATAATGACATTGAGCAGCAGCCAAAGGCGGAAGAGCACGAAAACCATGTCGAGTCGACCCAAAATAATGACACTGAACTACTGCAGCCGAAGGTGGAAGGGCACGAGAGCGAGGTCGAGTCGACCCAAAATAATGACACTGAACTACTGCAGCCGAAGGTGGAAGGGCACGAGAGCGAGGTCGAGTCGACCCAAAATAATGACACTGAACTACTGCAGCCGAAGGTGGAAGGGCACGAGAGCGAGGTCGAGTCGACCCAAAATAATGACACTGAACTGCAGCCGAAGGTGGAAGGGCACGAGAGCGAGGTCGAGTCGACCCAAAATAATGACAGTGAACTGCAGCCAAAGGCGGAAGAGCACGAGAACGATGTCGAGTCGACCCAAAATAATGACACTGAACTGCAGCCGAAGGCGGAAGGGCACGAGAGCGAGGTCGAGTCGACCCAAAATAATGACATTGAGCAGCAGCCGAAGGTGGAAGGGCACGAGAGCGAGGTCGAGTCGACCCAAAATAATGACATTGAGCAGCAGCCAAAGGCGGAAGAGCACGAAAACCATGTCGAGTCGACCCAAAATAATGACATTGAGCAGCAGCCAAAGGCGGAAGAGCACGAAAACCATGTCGAGTCGACCCAAAATAATGACATTGAGCAGCAGCCAAAGGCGGAAGAGCACGAAAACCGTGTCGAGTCGACCCAAAATAATGACATTGAGCAGCAGCCAAAGGCGGAAGAGCACGAAAACCGTGTCGAGTCGACCCAAAATAATGACATTGAGCAGCAGCAAAAGGTGGAAGAGCACGAAAACCGTGTCGAGTCGACCCAAAATAATGACATTGAGCAGCAGCCAAAGGTGGAAGAGCACGAAAACCATGTCGAGTCGACCAAAAAATAATGACATTGAACTGCAGCCAAAGGTGGAAGAGCACGAGAACGATGTCGAGTCAACCCAAACTTATGACACTGAACTGCAGCCGAAGGTGGAAGGGCACGAGAGCGAGGTCGAGTCGACCCAAAAATAATGACATTGAGCAGCAGCCAAAGGCGGAAGAGCACGAAAACGATGTCGAGTCGACCCAAAATAATGACATTGAGCAACAGCCAAAGGCGGAAGAGCACGAAAACGATGTCGAGTCGACCCAAAATAATGACATTGAGCAGCAGCCAAAGGCGGAAGAGCACGAAAACCATGTCGAGTCGACCCAAAATAATGACACTGAACTACTGCAGCCGAAGGTGGAAGGGCACGAGAGCGAGGTCGAGTCGACCCAAAATAATGACACTGAACTACTGCAGCCGAAGGTGGAAGGGCACGAGAGCGAGGTCGAGTCGACCCAAAATAATGACACTGAACTACTGCAGCCGAAGGTGGAAGGGCACGAGAGCGAGGTCGAGTCGACCCAAAATAATGACACTGAACTGCAGCCGAAGGTGGAAGGGCACGAGAGCGAGGTCGAGTCGACCCAAAATAATGACAGTGAACTGCAGCCAAAGGCGGAAGAGCACGAGAACGATGTCGAGTCGACCCAAAATAATGACACTGAACTGCAGCCGAAGGCGGAAGGGCACGAGAGCGAGGTCGAGTCGACCCAAAATAATGACATTGAGCAGCAGCCGAAGGTGGAAGGGCACGAGAGCGAGGTCGAGTCGACCCAAAATAATGACATTGAGCAGCAGCCAAAGGCGGAAGAGCACGAAAACCATGTCGAGTCGACCCAAAATAATGACATTGAGCAGCAGCCAAAGGCGGAAGAGCACGAAAACCGTGTCGAGTCGACCCAAAATAATGACATTGAGCAGCAGCCAAAGGCGGAAGAGCACGAAAACCGTGTCGAGTCGACCCAAAATAATGACATTGAGCAGCAGCAAAAGGTGGAAGAGCACGAAAACCGTGTCGAGTCGACCCAAAATAATGACATTGAGCAGCAGCCAAAGGTGGAAGAGCACGAAAACCATGTCGAGTCGACCAAAAAATAATGACATTGAACTGCAGCCAAAGGTGGAAGAGCACGAGAACGATGTCGAGTCAACCCAAACTTATGACACTGAACTGCAGCCGAAGGTGGAAGGGCACGAGAGCGAGGTCGAGTCGACCCAAAAATAATGACATTGAGCAGCAGCCAAAGGCGGAAGAGCACGAAAACGATGTCGAGTCGACCCAAAATAATGACATTGAGCAACAGCCAAAGGCGGAAGAGCACGAAAACGATGTCGAGTCGACCCAAAATAATGACATTGAGCAGCAGCCAAAGGCGGAAGAGCACGAAAACCATGTCGAGTCGACCCAAAATAATGACACTGAACTACTGCAGCCGAAGGTGGAAGGGCACGAGAGCGAGGTCGAGTCGACCCAAAATAATGACACTGAACTACTGCAGCCGAAGGTGGAAGGGCACGAGAGCGAGGTCGAGTCGACCCAAAATAATGACACTGAACTACTGCAGCCGAAGGTGGAAGGGCACGAGAGCGAGGTCGAGTCGACCCAAAATAATGACATTGAGCAGCAGCCAAAGGCGGAAGAGCACGAAAACCATGTCGAGTCGACAAAAAAATAATGACATTGAGCAGCAGCCAAAGGCGGAAGAGCACGAAAACGATGTCGAGTCGACCCAAAATAATGACATTGAGCAGCAGCCAAAGGCGGAAGAGCACGAAAACCATGTCGAGTCGACCCAAAATAATGACACTGAACTACTGCAGCCGAAGGTGGAAGGGCACGAGAGCGAGGTCGAGTCGACCCAAAATAATGACACTGAACTGCAGCCGAAGGCGGAAGGGCACGAGAGCGAGGTCGAGTCGACCCAAAATAATGACATTGAGCAGCAGCCAAAGGCGGAAGAGCACGAAAACCATGTAGAGTCGACCCAAAATAATGACATTGAGCAGCAGCCAAAGGCGGAAGAGCACGAAAACCATGTCGAGTCGACCCAAAATAATGACATTGAGCAGCAGCCAAAGGTGGAAGAGCACGAAAACCATGTCGAGTCGACCCGAAATAATGACATTGAGCAGCAGCCAAAGGCGGAAGAGCACGAAAACCATGTCGAGTCGACCACAAAATAATGACATTGAGCAGCAGCCAAAGGTGGAAGAGCACGAAAACCATGTCGAGTCGACCCAAAATAATGACATTGAGCAGCAGCCAAAGGTGGAAGAGCACGAAAACGATGTCGAGTCGACCCAAAATAATGACATTGAGCAGCAGCCAAAGGTGGAAGGGCACGAGAGCGAGGTCGAGTCGACCCAAAATAATGACACTGAACTGCAGCCGAAGGTGGAAGGGCACGAGAGCGAGGTCGAGTCGACCCAAAATAATGACACTGAACTACTGCAGCCGAAGGTGGAAGGGCACGAGAGCGAGGTCGAGTCGACCCAAAATAATGACACTGAACTGCAGCCGAAGGTGGAAGGGCACGAGAGCGAGGTCGAGTCGACCCAAAATAATGACATTGAACTGCAGCCGAAGGTGGAAGAGCACGAGAACGATGTCGAGTCAACCCAAAATAATGACACTGAACTGCAGCCGAAGGTGGAAGGGCACGAGAGCGAGGTCGAGTCGACCCAAAATAATGACACTGAGCAGCAGCCGAAGGCGGAAGGGCACGAAAACGATGTCGAGTCGACCCAAAATAATGACATTGAGAAGCAGCCAAAGGCGGAAGAGCACGAAAACGATGTCGAGTCGACCCAAAATAATGACATTGAGCAGCAGCCAAAGGTGGAAGAGCACAAAAACGATGTTGAGTCGACCCAAAATAATGACACTGAACTGCAGCCAAAGGTGGAAGGGCACGAGAGCGAGGTCGAGTCGACTCAAAATAATGACACTGAACTGCAGCCGAAGGTGGAAGGGCACGAGAGCGAGGTCGAGTCGACCCAAAATAATGACATTGAGCAGCAGCCGAAGGCGGAAGAGCACGAAAACGATGTCGAGTCGACCCAAAATAATGACATTGAGCAGCAGCCGAAGGCGGAAGAGTACGAAAATGATGTCGAGTCGACCCAAAATAATGACATTGAACAGCAGCCGAAGGCGGAAGGGCACGAGAGCGAGGTCGAGTCGACCCAAAATAATGACACTGAACTGCAGCCGAAGGTGGAAGGGCACGAGAGCGAGGTCGAGTCGACCCAAAATAATGACATTGAACTGCAGCCGAAGGCGGAAGAGCACGAGAACGATGTCGAGTCGACCCAAAATAATGACACTGAACTGCAGCCGAAGGCGGAAGGGCACGAGAGCGAGGTCGAGTCGACCCAAAATAATGACATTGAGCAGCAGCCAAAGGCGGAAGAGCACGAAAACCATGTAGAGTCGACCCAAAATAATGACATTGAGCAGCAACCAAAGGCGGAAGAGCACGAAAACCATGTCGAGTCGACCCGAAATAATGACATTGAGCAGCAGCCAAAGGCGGAAGAGCACGAAAACCATGTCGAGTCGACCCAAAATAATGACACTGAACTACTGCAGCCGAAGGTGGAAGGGCACGAGAGCGAGGTCGAGTCGACCCAAAATAATGACACTGAACTGCAGCCGAAGGTGGAAGGGCACGAGAGCGAGGTCGAGTCGACTCAAAATAATGACACTGAACTGCAGCCGAAGGTGGAAGGGCACGAGAGCGAGGTCGAGTCGACCCAAAATAATGACATTGAGCAGCAGCCGAAGGCGGAAGAGCACGAAAACGATGTCGAGTCGACCCAAAATAATGACATTGAGCAGCAGCCGAAGGCGGAAGAGCACGAAAATGATGTCGAGTCGACCCAAAATAATGACATTGA
>JAFEUB010000573.1:0-36614 GCA_024529925.1 Ophthalmolycus amberensis | reverse complement strand
CATCAACAGAGTATCCTCATCACCAGAGTATCCTCATCACCAGAGTATCCTCATCACCAGAGTATCCTCATCACCAGAGTATCCTCATCACCAGAGTATCCTCATCACCAGAGTATCCTCATCACCAGAGTATCCTCATCACCAGAGTATCCTCATCACCAGAGTATCTCATCACCAGAGTATCCTCATCACCAGAGTATCCTCATCACCAGAGTCCTCATCACCAGAGTATCCTCATCACCAGAGTATCCTCATCACCAGAGTATCCTCATCACCAGAGTATCCTCATCACCAGAGTATCCTCATCACAGAGTATCCTCATCACCAGAGTATCCTCATCACCAGAGTATCCTCATCACCAGAGTATCCTCATCACCAGAGTATCCTCATCACCAGAGTATCCTCATCACCAGAGTATCCTCATCACCAGAGTATCCTCATCACCAGAGTATCTTCATCACCAGAGTATCTTCATCACCAGAGTATCCTCATCACCAGAGTATCCTCATCACCAGAGTATCCTCATCACCAGAGTATCCTCATCACCAGAGTATCCTCATCACCAGAGTATCCTCATCACCAGAGTATCCTCATCACCAGAGTATCCTCATCACCAGAGTATCCTCATCACCAGAGTATCCTCATCACCAGAGTATCCTCATCACCAGAGTATCCTCATCACCAGAGTATCCTCATCACCAGAGTATCCTCATCACCAGAGTATCCTCATCACCAGAGTATCCTCATCACCAGAGTATCCTCATCACCAGAGTATCCTCATCACCAGAGTATCCTCATCACCAGAGTATCTACATCACCAGAGTATCCTCATCACCAGAGTATCTCATCACCAGAGTATCCTCATCACCAGAGTATCTCATCACCAGAGTATCTCATCACCAGAGTATCCTCATCACCAGAGTATCCTCATCACCAGAGTATCCTCATCACCAGAGTATCCTCATCACCAGAGTATCCTCATCACCAGAGTATCCTCATCACCAGAGTATCCTCATCACCAGAGTATCCTCATCACCAGAGTATCCTCATCACCAGAGTATCCTCATCACCAGAGTATCCTCATCACCAGAGTATCCTCATCACCAGAGTATCTTCATCACCAGAGTATCCTCATCAACAGAGTATCCTCATCACCAGAGTATCCTCATCACCAGAGTATCCTCATCACCAGAGTATCCTCATCACCAGAGTATCCTCATCACCAGAGTATCCTCATCACCAGAGTATCCTCATCACCAGAGTATCCTCACTCACCAGAGTATCCTCATCACCAGAGTATCTTCATCACCAGAGTATCCTCATCACCAGAGTATCTTCATCACCAGAGTATCCTCATCACCAGAGTATCCTCATCACCAGAGTATCCTCATCACCAGAGTATCCTCATCACCAGAGTATCCTCATCACCAGAGTATCCTCATCACCAGAGTATCCTCATCACCAGAGTATCCTCATCACCAGAGTATCCTCATCACCAGAGTATCCTCATCACCAGAGTATCCTCATCACCAGAGTATCCTCATCACCAGAGTATCCTCATCACCAGAGTATCCTCATCACCAGAGTATCCTCATCACCAGAGTATCCTCATCACCAGAGTATCCTCATCACCAGAGTATCCTCATCACCAGAGTATCCTCATCACCAGAGTATCCTCATCACCAGAGTATCCTCATCACCAGAGTATCTCATCACCAGAGTATCCTCATCACCAGAGTATCTTCATCACCAGAGTATCCTCATCACCAGAGTATCTTCATCACCAGAGTATCCTCATCACCAGAGTATCCTCATCACCAGAGTATCCTCATCACCAGAGTATCCTCATCACCAGAGTATCCTCATCACCAGAGTATCCTCATCACCAGAGTATCTCATCACCAGAGTATCCTCATCACCAGAGTATCCTCATCACCAGAGTATCCTCATCACCAGAGTATCCTCATCACCAGAGTATCCTCATCACCAGAGTATCTCATCACCAGAGTATCCTCATCACCAGAGTATCTCATCACCAGAGTATCCTCATCACCAGAGTATCCTCATCACCAGAGTATCTCATCACCAGAGTATCCTCATCACCAGAGTATCCTCATCACCAGAGTATCCTCATCACCAGAGTATCCTCATCACCAGAGTATCCTCATCACCAGAGTATCCTCATCACCAGAGTATCCTCATCACCAGAGTATCCTCATCACCAGAGTATCCTCATCACCAGAGTATCCTCATCACCAGAGTATCCTCATCACCAGAGTATCCTCATCACCAGAGTATCCTCATCACCAGAGTATGCTCATCACCAGAGTATCCTCATCACCAGAGTATCCTCATCAGCAGAGTATCCTCATCACCAGAGTATCATCATCACCAGAGTATCTACATCACCAGATTATCATCATCACCAGAGTATCTCATCACCAGAGTATCCTCATCACCAGAGTATCCTCATCACCAGAGTATCTCATCACCAGAGTATCCTCATCACCAGAGTATCTTCATCACCAGAGTATCCTCATCAACAGAGTATCTTCATCACCAGAGTATCCTCATCACCAGAGTATCCTCACCACCAGAGTATCCTCATCACCAGAGTATCCTCATCACCAGAGTATCCTCATCACCAGAGTATCTTCATCAACAGAGTATCCTCATCACCAGAGTATCCTCATCACCAGAGTATCCTCATCACCAGAGTATCCTCATCACCAGAGTATCCTCATCACCAGAGTATCCTCATCACCAGAGTATCCTCATCACCAGAGTATCCTCATCACCAGAGTATCCTCATCACCAGAGTATCCTCATCACCAGAGTATCCTCATCACCAGAGTATCCTCATCACCAGAGTATCCTCATCACCAGAGTATCCTCATCACCAGAGTATCATCATCACCAGAGTATCTCATCACCAGAGTATCCTCATCACCAGAGTATCTTCATCACCAGAGTATCCTCATCACCAGAGTATCCTCATCACCAGAGTATCTTCATCACCAGAGTATCCTCATCACAGAGTATCCTCATCACCAGAGTATCCTCATCACCAGAGTATCCTCATCACCAGAGTATCCTCATCACAGAGTATCTCATCACCAGAGTATCCTCATCACCAGAGTATCTTCATCACCAGAGTATCTTCATCACAGAGTATCTTCATCAACAGAGTATCTTCATCACCAGAGTATGCTCATCACCAGAGTATCTTCATCACCAGAGTATCTTCATCAACAGAGTATCCTCATCAACAGAGTATCCTCATCACCAGATGATCCTCATCACCAGAGTATCCTCATCACCAGAGTATCTTCATCACCAGAGTATCTTCATCACCAGAGTATCTTCATCACCAGAGTATCCTCATCAACAGAGTATCTTCATCAACAGAGTATCTTCATCACCAGAGTATCCTCATCAACAGAGTATCTTCATCACCAGAGTATCCTCGTCACCAGAGTATCCTCTTCACCAGAGTATCCTCATCACCAGAGTATCCTCATCACCAGAGTATCCTCGCCACCAGAGTATCCTCATCACCAGAGTATCCTCATCACCAGAGTATCCTCATCACCAGAGTATCCTCATCACAAGAGTATCCTCTTCACCAGAGTATCCTCATCACCAGAGTATCCTCATCACCAGAGTATCCTCGCCACCAGAGTATCCTCTTCACCAGAGTATCCTCATCACCAGAGTATCCTCATCACCAGAGTATCATCATCACCAGAGTATCTACATCACCAGATTATCATCATCACCAGAGTATCTACATCACCAGAGTATCCTCATCACCAGATTATCATCATCACCAGAGTATCTACATCACCAGAGTATCCTCATCACCAGAGTATCCTCATCACCAGAGTATCCTCATCACCAGAGTATCCTCATCACCAGAGTATCCTCATCACCAGAGTATCCTCATCACCAGAGTATCCTCACCACCAGAGTATCCTCATCACCAGAGTATCTTCATCACCAGAGTATCCTCATCACCAGAGTATCCTCACCACCAGAGTATCCTCATCACCAGAGTATCCTCATCACCAGAGTATCTCATCACCAGAGTATCCTCATCACCAGAGTATCTTCATCACCAGAGTATCCTCATCACCAGAGTATCTTCATCACCAGAGTATCTTCATCACCAGAGTATCCTCATCACCAGAGTATCCTCATCACCAGAGTATCCTCATCACCAGAGTATCCTCATCACCAGAGTATCCTCATCAACAGAGTATCTCATCACCAGAGTATGCTCGCCACCAGAGTATCCTCTTCACCAGAGTATCCTCTTCACCAGAGTATCCTCATCACCAGAGTATCCTCATCACCAGAGTATCTACATCACCAGATTATCATCATCACCAGAGTATCTACATCACCAGAGTATCCTCATCACCAGAGTATCATCATCACCAGAGTATCTCATCACCAGAGTATCCTCATCACCAGAGTATCCTCATCACCAGAGTATCCTCATCACCAGAGTATCCTCATCACCAGAGTATCCTCATCACCAGAGTATCCTCATCACCAGAGTATCCTCATCACCAGAGTATCCTCATCACCAGAGTATCTTCATCACCAGAGTATCCTCATCACCAGAGTATCCTCATCACCAGAGTATCCTCACCACCAGAGTATCTTCATCACCAGAGTATCTTCATCAACAGAGTATCTTCATCACCAGAGTATCCTCATCAACAGAGTATCTTCATCACCAGAGTATCCTCATCACCAGAGTATCCTCATCACCAGAGTATCCTCATCACCAGAGTATCCTCATCACCAGAGTATCCTCATCACCAGAGTATCCTCATCACCAGAGTATCTTCATCACCAGAGTATCCTCATCACCAGAGTATCTTCATCACCAGAGTATCCTCATCACCAGAGTATCCTCATCACCAGAGTATCCTCATCACCAGAGTATCCTCATCACCAGAGTATCCTCATCACCAGAGTATCTTCATCACCAGAGTATCCTCATCACCAGAGTATCCTCATCACCAGAGTATCCTCATCACCAGAGTATCCTCATCACCAGAGTATCCTCATCACCAGAGTATCCTCACCACCAGAGTATCCTCATCACCAGAGTATCCTCATCACCAGAGTATCCTCATCACCAGAGTATCCTCATCACAAGAGTATCTTCATCACCAGAGTATCCTCATCACCAGAGTATCCTCATCACCAGAGTATCCTCATCACCAGATTATCATCATCACCAGAGTATCTACATCACCAGAGTATCCTCATCAACAGAGTATCTTCATCACCAGAGTATCCTCATCACCAGAGTATCTCATCACCAGAGTATCTTCATCAACAGAGTATCCTCATCAACAGAGTATCCTCATCACCAGAGTATCCTCATCACCAGAGTATCCTCATCACCAGAGTATCCTCATCAACAGAGTATCTACATCACCAGAGTATCCTCATCACCAGAGTATCTTCATCACCAGAGTATCTTCATCACCAGAGTATCTTCATCACAGAGTATCTTCATCACCAGAGTATCCTCATCACCAGAGTATCTTCATCACCAGAGTATCTTCATCACAGAGTATCCTCATCACAGAGTATCCTCATCACCAGAGTATCCTCATCACCAGAGTATCCTCATCACCAGAGTATCTTCATCACCAGAGTATCTTCATCACCAGAGTATCTTCATCACCAGAGTATCCTCATCAACAGAGTATCTTCATCACCAGAGTATCTTCATCACCAGAGTATCCTCATCACCAGAGTATCTTCATCACCAGAGTATCCTCATCACCAGAGTATCCTCATCACCAGAGTATCCTCACCACCAGAGTATCCTCATCACCAGAGTATCCTCATCACCAGAGTATCCTCATCACCAGAGTATCCTCATCACCAGAGTATCCTCATCACCAGAGTATCCTCACCACAAGAGTATCTTCATCACCAGAGTATCCTCATCACCAGAGTATCCTCATCACCAGAGTATCCTCATCACCAGAGTATCATCATCACCAGAGTATCTCATCACCAGAGTATCCTCATCACCAGAGTATCCTCATCACCAGAGTATCCTCATCACCAGAGTATCTTCATCACCAGAGTATCTTCATCACCAGAGTATCCTCATCACCAGAGTATCCTCACCACCAGAGTATCCTCATCACCAGAGTATCTTCATCACCAGAGTATCCTCATCACCAGAGTATCCTCATCACCAGAGTATCCTCATCACCAGAGTATCCTCATCACCAGAGTATCCTCATCACCAGAGTATCCTCATCAACAGAGTATCTTCATCACCAGAGTATCCTCATCACCAGAGTATCCTCATCACCAGAGTATCCTCGTCACCAGAGTATCCTCATCACCAGAGTATCCTCATCACCAGAGTATCCTCATCACCAGAGTATCTTCATCACCAGAGTATCCTCATCACCAGAGTATCATCATCACCAGAGTATCTACATCACCAGAGTATCCTCATCACCAGAGTATCTTCATCACCAGAGTATCCTCATCACCAGAGTATCCTCATCACCAGAGTATCTTCATCAACAGAGTATCCTCATCACCAGAGTATCCTCATCACCAGAGTATCCTCATCACCAGAGTATCTCATCACCAGAGTATCATCATCACCAGAGTATCTCATCACCAGAGTATCCTCATCAACAGAGTATCTTCATCACCAGAGTATCTACATCACCAGATTATCATCATCACCAGATTATCTACATCACCAGAGTATCCTCATCAACAGAGTATCTTCATCACCAGAGTATCCTCATCACCAGAGTATCTTCATCAACAGAGTATCCTCATCAACAAGTATCCTCATCACCAGAGTATCCTCACCACCAGAGTATCCTCATCACCAGATTATCATCATCACCAGAGTATCTACATCACCAGAGTATCCTCATCACCAGAGTATCTTCATCACCAGAGTATCTTCATCAACAGAGGTATCTTCATCACCAGAGTATGCTCATCACCTGAGTAATCTTCATCACAGAGGATCTTCATCAACAGAGTATTCTCATCAACAGAGTATCCTCATCACCAGATGATCCTCATCATCAGATTATCCTCACCACCAGAGTATCTTCATCACCAGAGTATCTTCATCAACAGAGTATCTTCATCACCAGAGTATCCTCAGCAACCGAGTATCTTCATCAACAGAGTATCTTCATCACCAGAGTATCCTCAGCAACAGAGTATCTTCATCACCAGAGTATCCTCTTCACCAGAGTATCCTCACCACCAGAGTATCCTCATCACCAGAGTATCCTCGCCACCAGAGCATCCTCTTCACCAGAGTATCCTCTTCAGCAGAGTATCCTCATCACCAGAGTATCCTCATCACAAGAGTATCCTCTTCACCAGAGTATCCTCACCACCAGAGTATCCTCATCACCAGAGTATGCTCGCCACCAGAGCATCCTCTTCACCAGAGTATCCTCTTCAGCAGAGTATCCTCATCACCAGATTATCATCATCACCAGAGTATCTACATCACCAGATTATCATCATCACCAGAGTATCTACATCACCAGAGTATCCTCATCACCAGATTATCATCATCACCAGAGTATCTACATCACCAGGGTATCCTCATCAACAGAGTATCTTCATCACCAGAGTATCCTCATCAACAGAGTATCTTCATCAACAGAGTATCTTCATCACCAGAGTATCCTCGTCACCAGAGTATCCTCACCACCAGAGTATCCTCATCACCAGAGTATCTTCATCACCAGAGCATTCTCATCACCAGAGTATCCTCATCACCTGAGTATCCTCGTCACCAGAGTATCCTCACCACCAGAGTATCCTCATCAACAGAGTATCTTCATCAACAGCGTATCCTCATCACGAGAGTATCCTCATCACCAGAGTATCCTCGTCACCAGAGTATCCTCGTAACCAGAGTATCCTCACCACCAGAGTATCCTCATCACCAGAGTATCTTCATCACCAGAGTATCCTCATCACCAGATTATCATCATCACCAGAGTATCTACATCACCAGAGTATCCTCATCAACAGAGTATCTTCATCACCAGAGTATACTCATCAACAGAGTATCTTCATCACCAGAGTATCCTCGTCACCAGAGTATCCTCACCACCAGAGTATACTCATCAACAGAGTATCTTCATCACCAGAGTATGCTCGCCACCAGAGCATCATCTTCACCAGAGTATCCTCTTCAGCAGAGTATCCTCATCACCAGATTATCATCATCACCAGAGTATCTACATCACCAGATTATCATCATCACCAGAGTATCTACATCACCAGAGTATCCTCATCAACAGAGTATCTTCATCACCAGAGTATCCTCATCAACAGAGTATCTTCATCACCAGAGTATCTTCATCAACAGAGTATCTTCATCACCAGAGTATGCTCATCACCTGAGTATCTTCATCACCAGAGTATCTTCATCAACAGAGTATCCTCATCAACAGAGTATCCTCATCACCAGATGATCCTCATCATCAGAGTATCCTCACCACCAGAGTATCCTCAGCAACAGAGTATCTTCATCACCAGAGTATCCTCATCACCAGAGTATCCTCAACACCAGAGTATCCTCATCACCAGAGTATCCTCATCACCAGAGTATCTTCATCACCAGAGTATCCTCATCACCAGAGTATCTTCATCACCAGAGTATCTTCATCAACAGAGTATCCTCATCAACAGACTATCCTCATCACCAGAGTATCCTCACCACCAGAGTATCCTCATCACCAGATTATCATCATCACCAGAGTATCTACATCACCAGAGTATCCTCATCACCAGAGTATCTTCATCACCAGAGTATCTTCATCAACAGAGTATCTTCATCACCAGAGTATGCTCATCACCTGAGTATCTTCATCACCAGAGTATCCTCAGCAACAGAGTATCTTCATCACCAGAGTATCCTCGTCACCAGAGCATCCTCTTCACCAGAGTATCCTCTTCAGCAGAGTATCCTCATCACCAGAGTATCCTCATCACAAGAGTATCCTCTTCACCAGAGTATCCTCACCACCAGAGTATCCTCATCACCAGAGTATGCTCGCCACCAGAGCATCCTCTTCACCAGAGTATCCTCTTCAGCAGAGTATCCTCATCACCAGATTATCATCATCACCAGAGTATCTACATCACCAGATTATCATCATCACCAGAGTATCTACATCACCAGAGTATCCTCATCACCAGATTATCATCATCACCAGAGTATCTACATCACCAGGGTATCCTCATCAACAGAGTATCTTCATCACCAGAGTATCCTCATCAACAGAGTATCTTCATCACCAGAGTATCCTCGTCACCAGAGTATCCTCACCACCAGAGTATCCTCGTAACCAGAGTATCCTCACCACCAGAGTATCCTCATCAACAGAGTATCTTCATCAACAGCGTATCCTCATCACGAGAGTATCCTCATCACCAGAGTATCCTCATCACCAGAGTATCCTCATCACCAGAGTATCCTCGTCACCAGAGTATCCTCACCACCAGAGTATCCTCTTCACCAGAGTATCCTCATCACCAGAGTATCCTCACCACCAGAGTATCCTCACCACAAGAGTATCTTCATCACCAGAGTATCCTCATCACCAGAGTATCCTCACCACCATAGTATCCTCATCACCAGATTAGCATCATCACCAGAGTATCTACATCACCAGAGTATCCTCATCAACAGAGTATCTTCATCACCAGAGTATGCTCATCACCTGGGTATCTTCATCACCAGAGTATCTTCATCAACAGAGTATCCTCATCAACAGAGTATCCTCATCACCAGATGATCCTCATCATCAGAGTATCCTCACCACCAGAGTATCCTCAGCAACAGAGTATCTACATCACCAGAGTATCCTCATCACCAGAGTATCTTCATCACCAGAGTATCTTCATCAACAGAGTATCTTCATCAACAGAGAATCTTCATCACCAGAGTATGCTCATCACCTGAGTATCTTCATCACCAGAGGATCTTCATCAACAGAGTATCCTCATCAACAGAGTATCCTCATCACCAGATGATCCTCATCATCAGAGTATCCTCACCACCAGAGTATCTTCATCACCAGAGTATCTTCATCAACAGAGTATCTTCATCACCAGAGTATCCTCAGCAACAGAGTATCTTCATCAACAGAGTATCTTCATCACCAGAGTATCCTCAGCAACAGAGTATCTTCATCACCAGAGTATCCTCGTCACCAGAGTATCCTCTTCACCAGAGTATCCTCACCACCAGAGTATCCTCATCACCAGAGTATCCTTGCCACCAGAGCATCCTCTTCACCAGAGTATCCTCTTCAGCAGAGTATCCTCATCACCAGAGTATCCTCATCACAAGAGTATCCTCTTCACCAGAGTATCCTCACCACCAGAGTATCATCATCACCAGAGTATGCTCGCCACCAGAGCATCCTCTTCACCAGAGTATCCTCTTCAGCAGAGTATCCTCATCACCAGATTATCATCATCACCAGAGTATCTACATCACCAGATTATCATCATCACCAGAGTATCTACATCACCAGAGTATCCTCATCACCAGATTATCATCATCACCAGAGTATCTACATCACCAGATTCTCCTCATCACCAGAGTATCCTCGCCACCAGTGCATCCTCGTCACCAGAGTATCCTCACCACCAGAGTATCCTCTTCACCAGAGTATCCTCATCACCAGAGTATCCTCACCACCAGAGTATCCTCACCACAAGAGTATCTTCATCACCAGAGTATCCTCATCACCAGAGTATCCTCACCACCATAGTATCCTCATCACCAGATTAGCATCATCACCAGAGTATCTACATCACCAGAGTATCCTCATCAACAGAGTATCTTCATCACCAGAGTATGCTCATCACCTGAGTATCTTCATCACCAGAGTATCTTCATCAACAGAGTATCCTCATCAACAGAGTATCCTCATCACCAGATGATCCTCATCATCAGAGTATCCTCACCACCAGAGTATCCTCAGCAACAGAGTATCTACATCACCAGAGTATGCTCGCCACCAGAGCATCCTCTTCACCAGAGTATCCTCTTCAGCAGAGTATCCTCATCACCAGATTATCATCATCACCAGAGTATCTACATCACCAGATTATCATCATCACCAGAGTATCTACATCACCAGATTATCATCATCACCAGAGTATCTACATCACCAGAGTATCCTCATCACCAGATTATCATCATCACCAGAGTATCTACATCACCAGATTATCCTCATCACCAGAGTATCCTCGCCACCAGTGCATCCTCTTCACCAGAGTATCCTCCTCACCAGAGTATTTTCATCACCAGAGCATTCTCATCACCAGAGTATCCTCATCATCAGAGTATCCTCATCACCAGAGTATCTTCATCAACAGAGTATCCTCATCAACAGAGTATCCTCTTCACCAGAGTATCCTCACCACCAGAGTATCTTCATCACCAGAGTATCTTCATCAACAGAGTATCTTCATCACCAGAGTATCCTCATCAACAGAGTATCTTCATCACCAGAGTATCCTCGTCACCAGAGTATCCTCACCACCAGAGTATCTTCATCACCAGAGTATCCTCGTCACCAGAGTATCCTCACTACCAGAGTATCCTCATCACCAGAGTATCTTCATCACCAGAGTATCCTCATCAACAGAGTATCTTCATCACCAGAGTATCCTCGTCACCAGAGTATCCTCACCACCAGAGTATCCTCGTAACCAGAGTATCCTCACCACCAGAGTATCCTCATCAACAGAGTATCTTCATCAACAGCGTATCCTCATCACGAGAGTATCCTCATCACCAGAGTATCCTCATCACCAGAGTATCCTCATCACCAGAGTATCCTCGTCACCAGAGTATCCTCACCACCAGAGTATCCTCTTCACCAGAGTATCCTCATCACCAGAGTATCCTCACCACCAGAGTATCCTCACCACAAGAGTATGTTCATCACCAGAGTATCCTCATCACCAGAGTATCCTCACCACCATAGTATCCTCATCACCAGATTAGCATCATCACCAGAGTATCTACATCACCAGAGTATCCTCATCAACAGAGTATCTTCATCACCAGAGTATGCTCATCACCTGAGTATCTTCATCACCAGAGTATCTTCATCAACAGAGTATCCTCATCAACAGAGTATCCTCATCACCAGATGATCCTCATCATCAGAGTATCCTCACCACCAGAGTATCCTCAGCAACAGAGTATCTACATCACCAGAGTATCCTCATCACCAGAGTATCTTCATCACCAGAGTATCTTCATCAACAGAGTATCTTCATCAACAGAGTATCTTCATCACCAGAGTATGCTCATCACCTGAGTATCTTCATCACCAGAGGATCTTCATCAACAGAGTATCCTCATCAACAGAGTATCCTCATCACCAGATGATCCTCATCATCAGAGTATCCTCACCACCAGAGTATCTTCATCACCAGAGTATCTTCATCAACAGAGTATCTTCATCACCAGAGTATCCTCAGCAACAGAGTATCTTCATCAACAGAGTATCTTCATCACCAGAGTATCCTCAGCAACAGAGTATCTTCATCACCAGAGTATCCTCGTCACCAGAGTATCCTCTTCACCAGAGTATCCTCACCACCAGAGTATCCTCATCACCAGAGTATCCTCGTCACCAGAGTATCCTCACCACCAGAGTATCCTCTTCACCAGAGTATCCTCATCACCAGAGTATCCTCACCACCAGAGTATCCTCACCACAAGAGTATCTTCATCACCAGAGTATCCTCATCACCAGAGTATCCTCACCACCATAGTATCCTCATCACCAGATTAGCATCATCACCAGAGTATCTACATCACCAGAGTATCCTCATCAACAGAGTATCTTCATCACCAGAGTATGCTCATCACCTGAGTATCTTCATCACCAGAGTATCTTCATCAACAGAGTATCCTCATCAACAGAGTATCCTCATCACCAGATGATCCTCATCATCAGAGTATCCTCACCACCAGAGTATCCTCAGCAACAGAGTATCTACATCACCAGAGTATCCTCATCACCAGAGTATCTTCATCACCAGAGTATCTTCATCAACAGAGTATCTTCATCAACAGAGAATCTTCATCACCAGAGTATGCTCATCACCTGAGTATCTTCATCACCAGAGGATCTTCATCAACAGAGTATCCTCATCAACAGAGTATCCTCATCACCAGATGATCCTCATCATCAGAGTATCCTCACCACCAGAGTATCTTCATCACCAGAGTATCTTCATCAACAGAGTATCTTCATCACCAGAGTATCCTCAGCAACAGAGTATCTTCATCAACAGAGTATCTTCATCACCAGAGTATCCTCAGCAACAGAGTATCTTCATCACCAGAGTATCCTCGTCACCAGAGTATCCTCTTCACCAGAGTATCCTCACCACCAGAGTATCCTCGCCACCAGAGCATCCTCTTCACCAGAGTATCCTCTTCAGCAGAGTATCCTCATCACCAGAGTATCCTCATCACAAGAGTATCCTCTTCACCAGAGTATCCTCACCACCAGAGTATCATCATCACCAGAGTATGCTCGCCACCAGAGCATCCTCTTCACCAGAGTATCCTCTTCAGCAGAGTATCCTCATCACCAGATTATCATCATCACCAGAGTATCTACATCACCAGATTATCATCATCACCAGAGTATCTACATCACCAGAGTATCCTCATCACCAGATTATCATCATCACCAGAGTATCTACATCACCAGATTATCCTCATCACCAGAGTATCCTCGCCACCAGTGCATCCTCTTCACCAGAGTATCCTCCTCACCAGAGTATCTTCATCACCAGAGCATTCTCATCACCAGAGTATCCTCATCATCAGAGTATCCTCATCACCAGAGTATCTTCATCAACAGAGTATCCTCATCAACAGAGTATCCTCTTCACCAGAGTATCCTCACCACCAGAGTATCTTCATCACCAGAGTATCTTCATCAACAGAGTATCTTCATCACCAGAGTATCCTCATCAACAGAGTATCTTCATCACCAGAGTATCCTCGTCACCAGAGTATCCTCACCACCAGAGTATCTTCATCACCAGAGTATCCTCGTCACCAGAGTATCCTCACTACCAGAGTATCCTCATCACCAGAGTATCTTCATCACCAGAGTATCCTCATCAACAGAGTATCTTCATCACCAGAGTATCCTCGTCACCAGAGTATCCTCACCACCAGAGTATCCTCGTAACCAGAGTATCCTCACCACCAGAGTATCCTCATCAACAGAGTATCTTCATCAACAGCGTATCCTCATCACGAGAGTATCCTCATCACCAGAGTATCCTCATCACCAGAGTATCCTCATCACCAGAGTATCCTCGTCACCAGAGTATCCTCACCACCAGAGTATCCTCTTCACCAGAGTATCCTCATCACCAGAGTATCCTCACCACCAGAGTATCCTCACCACAAGAGTATCTTCATCACCAGAGTATCCTCATCACCAGAGTATCCTCACCACCATAGTATCCTCATCACCAGATTAGCATCATCACCAGAGTATCTACATCACCAGAGTATCCTCATCAACAGAGTATCTTCATCACCAGAGTATGCTCATCACCTGAGTATCTTCATCACCAGAGTATCTTCATCAACAGAGTATCCTCATCACCAGAGTATCCTCATCACAAGAGTATCCTCTTCACCAGAGTATCCTCACCACCAGAGTATCATCATCACCAGAGTATGCTCGCCACCAGAGCATCCTCTTCACCAGAGTATCCTCTTCAGCAGAGTATCCTCATCACCAGATTATCATCATCACCAGAGTATCTACATCACCAGATTATCATCATCACCAGAGTATCTACATCACCAGAGTATCCTCATCACCAGATTATCATCATCACCAGAGTATCTACATCACCAGATTATCCTCATCACCAGAGTATCCTCGCCACCAGTGCATCCTCTTCACCAGAGTATCCTCCTCACCAGAGTATCTTCATCACCAGAGCATTCTCATCACCAGAGTATCCTCATCATCAGAGTATCCTCATCACCAGAGTATCTTCATCAACAGAGTATCCTCATCAACAGAGTATCCTCTTCACCAGAGTATCCTCACCACCAGAGTATCTTCATCACCAGAGTATCTTCATCAACAGAGTATCTTCATCACCAGAGTATCCTCATCAACAGAGTATCTTCATCACCAGAGTATCCTCGTCACCAGAGTATCCTCACCACCAGAGTATCTTCATCACCAGAGTATCCTCGTCACCAGAGTATCCTCACTACCAGAGTATCCTCATCACCAGAGTATCTTCATCACCAGAGTATCCTCATCAACAGAGTATCTTCATCACCAGAGTATCCTCGTCACCAGAGTATCCTCACCACCAGAGTATCCTCGTAACCAGAGTATCCTCACCACCAGAGTATCCTCATCAACAGAGTATCTTCATCAACAGCGTATCCTCATCACGAGAGTATCCTCATCACCAGAGTATCCTCATCACCAGAGTATCCTCATCACCAGAGTATCCTCGTCACCAGAGTATCCTCACCACCAGAGTATCCTCTTCACCAGAGTATCCTCATCACCAGAGTATCCTCACCACCAGAGTATCCTCACCACAAGAGTATCTTCATCACCAGAGTATCCTCATCACCAGAGTATCCTCACCACCATAGTATCCTCATCACCAGATTAGCATCATCACCAGAGTATCTACATCACCAGAGTATCCTCATCAACAGAGTATCTTCATCACCAGAGTATGCTCATCACCTGAGTATCTTCATCACCAGAGTATCTTCATCAACAGAGTATCCTCATCAACAGAGTATCCTCATCACCAGATGATCCTCATCATCAGAGTATCCTCACCACCAGAGTATCCTCAGCAACAGAGTATCTACATCACCAGAGTATGCTCGCCACCAGAGCATCCTCTTCACCAGAGTATCCTCTTCAGCAGAGTATCCTCATCACCAGATTATCATCATCACCAGAGTATCTACATCACCAGATTATCATCATCACCAGAGTATCTACATCACCAGAGTATCCTCATCACCAGATTATCATCATCACCAGAGTATCTACATCACCAGATTATCCTCATCACCAGAGTATCCTCGCCACCAGTGCATCCTCTTCACCAGAGTATCCTCCTCACCAGAGTATCTTCATCACCAGAGCATTCTCATCACCAGAGTATCCTCATCATCAGAGTATCCTCATCACCAGAGTATCTTCATCAACAGAGTATCCTCATCAACAGAGTATCCTCTTCAACAGAGTATCCTCACCACCAGAGTATCTTCATCACCAGAGTATCTTCATCAACAGAGTATCTTCATCACCAGAGTATCCTCATCAACAGAGTATCTTCATCACCAGAGTATCCTCGTCACCAGAGTATCCTCACCACCAGAGTATCTTCATCACCAGAGTATCCTCGTCACCAGAGTATCCTCACTACCAGAGTATCCTCATCACCAGAGTATCTTCATCACCAGAGTATCCTCATCAACAGAGTATCTTCATCACCAGAGTATCCTCGTCATCAGAGTATCCTCACCACCAGAGTATCCTCGTAACCAGAGTATCCTCACCACCAGAGTATCCTCATCAACAGAGTATCTTCATCAACAGCGTATCCTCATCACGAGAGTATCCTCATCACCAGAGTATCCTCATCACCAGAGTATCCTCATCACCAGAGTATCCTCGTCACCAGAGTATCCTCACCATCAGAGTATCCTCTTCACCAGAGTATCCTCATCACCAGAGTATCCTCACCACCAGAGTATCCTCACCACAAGAGTATCTTCATCACCAGAGTATCCTCATCACCAGAGTATCCTCACCACCATAGTATCCTCATCACCAGATTAGCATCATCACCAGAGTATCTACATCACCAGAGTATCCTCATCAACAGAGTATCTTCATCACCAGAGTATGCTCATCACCTGAGTATCTTCATCACCAGAGTATCTTCACCAACAGAGTATCCTCATCAACAGAGTATCCTCATCACCAGATGATCCTCATCATCAGAGTATCCTCACCACCAGAGTATCCTCAGCAACAGAGTATCTACATCACCAGAGTATCCTCATCACCAGAGTATCTTCATCACCAGAGTATCTTCATCAACAGAGTATCTTCATCAACAGAGTATCTTCATCACCAGAGTATGCTCATCACCTGAGTATCTTCATCACCAGAGGATCTTCATCAACAGAGTATCCTCATCAACAGAGTATCCTCATCACCAGATGATCCTCATCATCAGAGTATCCTCACCACCAGAGTATCTTCATCACCAGAGTATCTTCATCAACAGAGTATCTTCATCACCAGAGTATCCTCAGCAACAGAGTATCTTCATCAACAGAGTATCTTCATCACCAGAGTATCCTCAGCAACAGAGTATCTTCATCACCAGAGTATCCTCGTCACCAGAGTATCCTCTTCACCAGAGTATCCTCACCACCAGAGTATCCTCATCACCAGAGTATCCTCGCCACCAGAGTATCCTCGCCACCAGAGTATCCTCATCACCAGAGTATCCTCATCACCAGAGTATCCTCGCCACCAGAGCATCCTCTTCACCAGAGTATCCTCTTCAGCAGAGTATCCTCATCACCAGATTATCATCATCACCAGAGTATCTACATCACCAGATTATCATCATCACCAGAGTATCTACATCACCAGAGTATCCTCATCACCAGATTATCATCATCACCAGAGTATCTACATCACCAGATTATCCTCATCACCAGAGTATCCTCGCCACCAGTGCATCCTCTTCACCAGAGTATCCTCCTCACCAGAGTATCTTCATCACCAGAGCATTCTCATCACCAGAGTATCCTCATCATCAGAGTATCCTCATCACCAGAGTATCTTCATCAACAGAGTATCCTCATCAACAGAGTATCCTCTTCACCAGAGTATCCTCACCACCAGAGTATCTTCATCACCAGAGTATCTTCATCAACAGAGTATCTTCATCACCAGAGTATCCTCATCAACAGAGTATCTTCATCACCAGAGTATCCTCGTCACCAGAGTATCCTCATCACCAGTGTATCTTCATCACCAGAGTATCCTCATCACCAGTGTATCTTCATCACCAGAGTATCCTCATCACCAGAGTATCCTCATCACCAGAGTATCCTCATCACCAGAGTATCTTCATCAACAGAGTATCCTCATCAACAGAGTATCCTCATCACCAGATGATCCTCATCATCAGAGCATCCTCATCACCATAATATTTGTATCACCAGATTATCCACATCACCAGAGTATCTTCATCAACAGAGTATCCTCATCACCAGACTTTCTTCATCACCAGATGATCCTCATAATCAGAGTATCCTCATCACCAGAGTATCTTCATCACCAGAGTATCCTCATCACCAGAGTATCCTCATCACCAGAGTATCTTCATCACCAGAGTATCCTCATCACCAGAGTGTCTTCATCAACAGAGTATCCTCACCACCAGAGTATCCTCTTCACCAGAGTATCCTCATCACCAGAGTATCTACATCACCAGATTATCATCATCACCAGAGTATCTACATCACCAGAGTATCCTCATCAACAGAGTATCTTCATCACCAGAGTATCTACATCACCAGATTATCATCATCACCAGATTATCTACATCACCAGAGTATCCTCATCAACAGAGTATCTTCATCACCAGAGTATCCTCATCACCAGAGTATCTTTATCACCAGAGTATCTTCATCAACAGAGTATCCTCATCAACAAAGTATCCTCATCACCAGAGTATCCTCACCACCAGAGTATCCTCATCACCAGATTATCATCATCACCAGAGTATCTACATCACCAGAGTATCCTCATCACTGTTAGGACTGAATCTCACCCCAACGTGGAGGAGACCGCATCTCACGTGCGTCCAGCTGTTTGTTTACAGATGACACGCTGCAATAATAACTCTACCAAAACTGGTTTACAGTTAAAAGGATTTAATCCCACTGATGTAAGTACGATTACAGTTACACAATGGAGTACATTACTCCTATGACATATTACAATATTTCAACCTTACCCGCCCCTGTGCAAAAACCTCTCTCGCTCCTCAGGGCAAGACCTCCGTCCCCTGGGCACGTAGCGTAAGAAGAGGGAAAAAGACTTTCTATCTCCCGCCCACATATCCGTTCGCAATTCCTCCCCTTCCTTCTGCCCCAATTCCTATTGGCTAACGGTCAGGAGTGTATTCTGTCTGTCTGGCTTTCTGTCCCTGCGTTTACTAACACATTCAATGACTGACAGTTATTGTTTAATCCCTTCTATGCTAGTCCTTCAGTATGAAAGTTAAACTTCTGCAACTTGGCAGAAGCTTCATGTCTGTTAGCTACTAATCCTAAAACTCTTTATGTTTATCTTAATTATGCATTCCCAATACACTTATGATTATGACTAATTATGAATTCTTAATTCTTAATTATTAAACACTTTTATCATATCTACTAAATACGCTAATTCAATGTTCAAATTTCTTACAATTCCCCCCTAACCCACAGTTCACTGTGAGTTAGTTACTCGAATGTAGTTAGTTGCTCAAATGTCCCTGGAGACCTCCCCCCTACTCAATCCAGGGAGAGGCTCCCTAACTATCTAAACAGTGGCAAACAACAACTCATACATACAGATATCATTTCAAGTATTCCTATTCGGTCTGTTTCTCCCTACGCTTGCCTCGCTAACGCAAAAAGGAGTCGTATCCGTTGAAGTCCACTGCTCCACTTCTTGGGGCTGGCGGGATCAGGGGACAAGCTGTAGGCTAATGTGTTTTAGAAGTCCACTGCCGTCCATGTCTTTGGGCTGGCAAGATCTGGAAACAGTCTGTAGGCTAATGTGTTTTTAGAAGTCCACTGCCTTCCACGTCTTGGGTCGGGCAAGATCAGGAGTCAGGAGACAATCTGTAGGCTAGAGAACACATACTGAGAGCCTTGACTGTTCTTTTACACTTGACAAAATTACATTTCTTAATCTTTACACCCTAAAATCCCATTATAACCCAGTTAAACAAAAATAAAGATAAAAAATACTCATCCAAAACAATCCGGCTATTTCCCAAATTTCCAATATCTCACCGGATGTGTTTTAGAAGTCCATCTGGGCCTTATTAGGTCCTTCAGGATCTCCGAGAGGATGGTCAGGAACTGCTTGTGAAGTTCCGCTATGGCACCCCTGGTGGCCTCATCTAGACGGTGGCCATCAGAAGCTCCAATTCTTCCTCATCCTTGACACATAACTGGTTGCCCTGGACTTGTGTCTGGCTCATCGTTGAAGCAATAAACCCCTGTAGCAGTCCCAAACATCTGGCTAACGCCACCTTTCTCTGCTAAAATCATATCTAATGCCATTCTGTTCTGCAAGGTCATTAGACTAGTCTTCGCCAGCTGTGCATGCAGCCCTGATATGGCGTCCCTGGTGAAGTTTACAAAACGCTGTTGGTTATAGTAAATGTAGTTGATCCAATCGACATTTTTATTAATCGTTACCCTCTGAGAGAAAACAGATTCTAAATCTGCTGCTATTTGATTTCTGGCTTGAAATTCATTAGACACCCCCCTTGGCACTCTTATGACATTTATGTACACTTGGTCCTCAAAAGCTCCCTTTGGACTATCGGCCCCTCTTTTGATTTTCATACTTATGCTGTACCTTCTTTGAACATAAGAGTGAGAGTAACATTTTCATAGGCGAGTGTCTTCAGGGAAGCCTCTCTACGTGGTCGGGGATCGGTTTGGCTAGTTACTGAGGCTAAATGTCGAATCTCGATGTAGTCATGCATGTGTTCTGGTTCCTGTCTGTTTAATTCCCCATACTAAGAGGGAAACTGCTGAAATCAGGAAGCAAATAATTACAGACTTCCATAACTCACTGAACCTACAGTCTCCTAATGGAAGGTCTCGCTTACACTGTGGGGGAAACGTCATTGTCAGTACTGTCTAACCCCTCTTTTGAGGTGTCTTTAGCTTCAAATTTTGCCTGTTTGATGTTCAATCCTGTCTCTGCGAGTGTCTTGCTCGTTACCTTAGCTGCTGCACAGTGAGTGAGGTGGTGCCAAGTAGCTCCTGGTTTACCTTTTACCTTTACTGCATGTGAGGTTGCTAATACTACCTCCCATGGACCGGTCCACCTTGGTTCACTCCACCTGCGCTTGTGGACTTTTATCCACACCAGACTGCCTGGTGACACGTCAGCCTGCTTCCTTTCGTCAGCTGCTGCTTCTGCGTTTGTTACCTGAGAAAACAAAACTCGGCTCATGTTAGTTAGAGCTCCCGTATATTTCTCAATTTCTAGAGTTAGCAAGTCTAGGCTAGGACCTATCTCTGAGTTAGAAAACTTGGATTTTGCTGTATTTAAATTCAAAAGTTGTGGTTTATCATGACATTATTAATCTCAAAAATTGTGAGTAGCTGAAAACTGTTCTAAATGTGGACCTACAAAAAATGTTTGACACCTTACCATATCCCCCCTTCGTCACGATATCTCTGCTGTAAGAGATCACGTGGCAATCATCTATGTATCTTGGCTATACACTGAACCTCCCCATGGTCCTGGTGACTGCATGGGCATCTGTTGATGTCTCATAGGAGGAGGTCCAGATGGTCCCATTGGACCTGGTCGTAGGTACTGATGATGTTGTGGTGGGAATGTAGCATGTTGTGGTGCTGCACTGAACGGTCCTCCTGCTCTTTTATGAGGGCAATCTCTTTCCCAATGACCTTCTCTCCCACATACGTAGCACTCGCCTTTACTTACTAGACCTGCATGCCCCCCTTTATAGTTACCTCTTCCTCTGTTGGATCCACCCCCTCTGCCTCTGTTATGTGGTGGAAGTTGGTAGTACACCACTGTGGGGGCTGTTACTGCTGGAGTTGGTTGACATGGAGCGGGAGGTGCTGCTGGAGGAGGCTGAGCTTCTGCTGCTGTTATCTGCTTCTTGGCCTGACGTTTTCTATTTAATTCTCTGTCGACCTCTGCTACTTGAAGTTTCAGCAGTCGCTGCGTCATTCTCTTTATGTCCTCGTCTTCTTTACTTTCTGTTCGTCTTTCCTCTATCTGCTGTTGCAGATCTTTTCTGATGCGTTCTACTTCTCTTAATTCACATTTTAGTCTTCCTACCAGTTCTTCTACTCCTCTCACTTCACATTTTAGTTTTCTTACTAGCTCTCCTACTTCCTTTCTCTGCTTCTTTAATGTAAACATTATGCAGCCTAGGAGTATTCAAATGTGTGTAGTAAATGTACACGCTTGTCGTCACATGAGCCAAAGTCAACTCACCCTCTGATGTATTGTGTGCGGTCGTTGACTCCAAAACTGGGATCCACTGCTCCACTTCCCAGATCTGGATCCACTCAACCACGTACCTGGACTAAAACAAACACAGAACTGCCCGAAGTTCAGCAGTAAATGTTAGCATACGTCTGTAGTGTATGAGAGGTCAACGATCTCTCAACTATTCTAGCGCTGTCCGTGTCAAAATTGGTTCTTCGGAACTGTGTAAAATCGTAAATGTACCAAAATTAGTCAATACAGGACATGTGAAGAAATCTTGACCCAAAATTGAGGATAGAACTCATAAATCAAACACATCTTAATCAGAATCAAATTCAAAAGGTTTAAAATCGAAATTAAAAAATGATTAATAATTAATCAATTAAATATTAGATTCAACTTCAAGAAATCAATAACTGTATTCAAAGATGTTCAATCAGAAATACCAATGCAAGTCAAACTGTTGAACTACACCTACAATCCACTCTGCACAATTACGAATCTCCTTTACTAATGAATCACAATTAAGTTCAAGAATTGAATAAGCACAGCTGAAACCATTAATGCTTGTTTCAATGCTGAATTAACCCCAAAGTCAACAACTAAAGTTGTAATGCTTAATTAAAACTAAAGTCAGAATGTAGGCTTACAGATCATAAACTCAAAGGCAATGAATATTAGAAGTGTATATCTAAAAACTATATTATTGTAATTTATCTATTAAGTCCCTGGGTGGCGAACCTCTTGTAACATTATAAAACTAGGCTGTGATTGCCTCTAAGCCACCAGATATCAGACTGTTTTCGTACTAATGTAATTACAGATTCGAAACACCAGGTTTGTTATTATCTAGCAGTTACTCCTCCTCACCGCTAGTTGGTTTTCTGGCGTTTTGGCCTTCTTCTACTATATTTTCGCCGACAGGAAGTTATCCTGATGTTATGCTAACGGATATGCTAACAGCTATGCTAACGACAAAAACGGAGCTTTTAATAAAGAATACGCACACACACGTTTCACCAAAATTCCCCACATTAATTCCACACATACCCCTTTGTCTCCTCTCACCATCCACCGGTTATTTTCTTTTTATAAACACTTTTATTTTCCATACACAGTACAATAAAGCGGAGCTACACCGTAGCTAACGTTAGCTCCTCACAGCGCATGCAATGTTATTTCATCATTTAAACGTCTTTCCACGCTGCTAAAACACAGACTAGTCACACGTATTGATTAGACTTATTGTCATATTTTATTTAACCTTCAATTCTCTGGTGTAACCAGCTATTTGGCTTCTCCAGACTCGCCGTTAATCATGGCCGCCCGCGAGTTCTTGCACTCCAGCTAGCCAGCGACCGCTCTTTTCAGTCTGCCTAGTTCCACAAACAGCTCATTATTCTACTTTTCCAAAACATCCACACGATTGCTTAATTTAATGCACAGCCAAACGCACACGAGAGAGATCTCCAGACCGATGTATCACCCCTTGTATTCTGGTCACAGAAGCTACTCCCGCTAGCATTAGCTTCTCTAAACAGCTTACAGGCTCAACCCGACACGTGGCCCAGACCCGCTGGCCCACGATGTTTAGCCAAGCTACAAATAACTGCTTTTAAACGCGTTGTCTGCCAAACCCAGCTATGCTTTTTCAAGCCAGAGTCTCTCAAACTCAGCACGCTAGTTTAGCCTAGCAGATAACCGTTCGTGAATACCAGTGTGATGTTAGTATAACAGCGCTGTTATTTTTATCTTTCATTTCTTTATTCTGGATCCTCTGTATTCTCTTCTCTGGACTAGTCCCTTTGTGCACCATGCTAATATACTTCAGACTGTAAATCGTAACTCACCTCAGTGGAACTCGGCCTCCTCCGTGGATCGGCCTCACCGGCATCGCAGAGCTAGCTGTTAGCCGCGCTAGTCAAACAGGCCTCCCCTAAGATCCTAGCAGCTAACTCACAGATTTCATGAAACGGCTCTGCTTACCGATATTATGGGCCCAGGATGCCTGCTTGACCAACGCAGCCCCCAGCCCAGCAGCGAGCCGGCAAGAGCGTCCCTTCGGTGGTTTGCCAAATTTTGTTAGGACTGAATCTCACCCCAACGTGGAGGAGACCGCATCTCACGTGCGTCCAGCTGTTTGTTTACAGATGACACGCTGCAATAATAACTCTACCAAAACTGGTTTACAGTTAAAAGGATTTAATCCCACTGATGTAAGTACGATTACAGTTACACAATGGAGTACATTACTCCTATGACATATTACAATATTTCAACCTTACCCGCCCCTGTGCAAAAACCTCTCTCGCTCCTCAGGGCAAGACCTCCGTCCCCTGGGCACGTAGCGTAAGAAGAGGGAAAAAGACTTTCTATCTCCCGCCCACATATCCGTTCGCAATTCCTCCCCTTCCTTCTGCCCCAATTCCTATTGGCTAACGGTCAGGAGTGTATTCTGTCTGTCTGGCTTTCTGTCCCTGCGTTTACTAACACATTCAATGACTGACAGTTATTGTTTAATCCCTTCTATGCTAGTCCTTCAGTATGAAAGTTAAACTTCTGCAACTTGGCAGAAGCTTCATGTCTGTTAGCTACTAATCCTAAAACTCTTTATGTTTATCTTAATTATGCATTCCCAATACACTTATGATTATGACTAATTATGAATTCTTAATTCTTAATTATTAAACACTTTTATCATATCTACTAAATACGCTAATTCAATGTTCAAATTTCTTACATCACCAGAGTATCTTCATCACCAGAGTATCTTCATCAACAGAGTATCTTCATCACCAGAGTATGCTCATCACCTGAGTATCTTCATCACCAGAGGATCTTCATCAACAGAGTATCCTCATCAACAGAGTATCCTCATCACCAGATGATCCTCATCATCAGATTATCCTCACCACCAGAGTATCTTCATCACCAGAGTATCTTCATCAACAGAGTATCTTCATCACCAGAGTATCCTCAGCAACCGAGTATCTTCATCAACAGAGTATCTTCATCACCAGAGTATCCTCAGCAACAGAGTATCTTCATCACCAGAGTATCCTCGTCACCAGAGTATCCTCTTCACCAGAGTATCCTCACCACCAGAGTATCCTCATCACCAGAGTATCCTCGCCACCAGAGCATCCTCTTCACCAGAGTATCCTCTTCAGCAGAGTATCCTCATCACCAGAGTATCCTCATCACAAGAGTATCCTCTTCACCAGAGTATCCTCACCACCAGAGTATCCTCATCACCAGAGTATGCTCGCCACCAGAGCATCCTCTTCACCAGAGTATCCTCTTCAGCAGAGTATCCTCATCACCAGATTATCATCATCACCAGAGTATCTACATCACCAGATTATCATCATCACCAGAGTATCTACATCACCAGAGTATCCTCATCACCAGATTATCATCATCACCAGAGTATCTACATCACCAGGGTATCCTCAGCAACAGAGTATCTTCATCACCAGAGTATCCTCATCAACAGAGTATCTTCATCAACAGAGTATCTTCATCACCAGAGTATCCTCGTCACCAGAGTATCCTCACCACCAGAGTATCCTCATCACCAGAGTATCTTCATCACCAGAGCATTCTCATCACCAGAGTATCCTCATCACCTGAGTATCCTCGTCACCAGAGTATCCTCACCACCAGAGTATCCTCACCACCAGAGTATCCTCATCAACAGAGTATCTTCATCAACAGCGTATCCTCATCACGAGAGTATCCTCATCACCAGAGTATCCTCATCAACAGAGTATCTTCATCACCAGAGTATCCTCGTCACCAGAGTATCCTCACCACCAGAGTATCTTCATCACCAGAGTATCCTCGTCACCAGAGTATCCTCACTACCAGAGTATCCTCATCACCAGAGTATCTTCATCACCAGAGTATCTTCATCAACAGAGTATCTTCATCACCAGAGTATCTTCATCAACAGAGTATCTTCATCACCAGAGTATGCTCATCACCTGAGTATCTTCATCACCAGAGGATCTTCATCAACAGAGTATCCTCATCAACAGAGTATCCTCATCACCAGATGATCCTCATCATCAGAGTATCCTCACCACCAGAGTATCTTCATCACCAGAGTATCTTCATCAACAGAGTATCTTCATCACCAGAGTATCCTCAGCAACAGAGTATCTTCATCAACAGAGTATCTTCATCACCAGAGTATCCTCAGCAACAGAGTATCTTCATCACCAGAGTATCCTCGTCACCAGAGTATCCTCTTCACCAGAGTATCCTCACCACCAGAGTATCCTCATCACCAGAGTATCCTCGCCACCAGAGTATCCTCGCCACCAGAGTATCCTCATCACCAGAGTATCCTCATCACCAGAGTATCCTCGCCACCAGAGCATCCTCTTCACCAGAGTATCCTCTTCAGCAGAGTATCCTCATCACCAGATTATCATCATCACCAGAGTATCTACATCACCAGATTATCATCATCACCAGAGTATCTACATCACCAGAGTATCCTCATCACCAGATTATCATCATCACCAGAGTATCTACATCACCAGATTATCCTCATCACCAGAGTATCCTCGCCACCAGTGCATCCTCTTCACCAGAGTATCCTCCTCACCAGAGTATCTTCATCACCAGAGCATTCTCATCACCAGAGTATCCTCATCATCAGAGTATCCTCATCACCAGAGTATCTTCATCAACAGAGTATCCTCATCAACAGAGTATCCTCTTCACCAGAGTATCCTCACCACCAGAGTATCTTCATCACCAGAGTATCTTCATCAACAGAGTATCTTCATCACCAGAGTATCCTCATCAACAGAGTATCTTCATCACCAGAGTATCCTCGTCACCAGAGTATCCTCACCACCAGAGTATCTTCATCACCAGAGTATCCTCGTCACCAGAGTATCCTCACTACCAGAGTATCCTCATCACCAGAGTATCTTCATCACCAGAGTATCTTCATCAACAGAGTATCTTCATCACCAGAGTATCTTCATCACCAGAGTATCCTCATCACCAGAGTATCCTCATCACCAGTGTATCTTCATCACCAGAGTATCCTCATCACCAGAGTATCCTCATCACCAGAGTATCCTCATCACCAGAGTATCTTCATCAACAGAGTATCCTCATCAACAGAGTATCCTCATCACCAGATGATCCTCATCATCAGAGCATCCTCATCACCATAATATTTGTATCACCAGATTATCCACATCACCAGAGTATCTTCATCAACAGAGTATCCTCATCACCAGACTTTCTTCATCACCAGATGATCCTCATAATCAGAGTATCCTCATCACCAGAGTATCTTCATCACCAGAGTATCCTCATCACCAGAGTATCCTCATCACCAGAGTATCTTCATCACCAGAGTATCCTCATCACCAGAGTGTCTTCATCAACAGAGTATCCTCACCACCAGAGTATCCTCTTCACCAGAGTATCCTCATCACCAGAGTATCTACATCACCAGATTATCATCATCACCAGAGTATCTACATCACCAGAGTATCCTCATCAACAGAGTATCTTCATCACCAGAGTATCTACATCACCAGATTATCATCATCACCAGATTATCTACATCACCAGAGTATCCTCATCAACAGAGTATCTTCATCACCAGAGTATCCTCATCACCAGAGTATCTTTATCACCAGAGTATCTTCATCAACAGAGTATCCTCATCAACAAAGTATCCTCATCACCAGAGTATCCTCACCACCAGAGTATCCTCATCACCAGATTATCATCATCACCAGAGTATCTACATCACCAGAGTATCCTCATCACCAGAGTATCTTCATCACCAGAGTATCTTCATCAACAGAGTATCTTCAATCACCAGAGTATGCTCATCACCTGAGTATCTTCATCACCAGAGGATCTTCATCAACAGAGTATCCTCATCAACAGAGTATCCTCATCACCAGATGATCCTCATCATCAGATTATCCTCACCACTAGAGTATCTTCATCACCAGAGTATCTTCATCAACAGAGTATCTTCATCACCAGAGTATCCTCAGCAACCGAGTATCTTCATCAACAGAGTATCTTCATCACCAGAGTATCCTCAGCAACAGAGTATCTTCATCACCAGAGTATCCTCGTCACCAGAGTATCCTCTTCACCAGAGTATCCTCACCACCAGAGTATCCTCATCACCAGAGTATCCTCGCCACCAGAGCATCCTCTTCACCAGAGTATCCTCTTCAGCAGAGTATCCTCATCACCAGAGTATCCTCATCACAAGAGTATCCTCTTCACCAGAGTATCCTCACCACCAGAGTATCCTCATCACCAGAGTATGCTCGCCACCAGAGCATCCTCTTCACCAGAGTATCCTCTTCAGCAGAGTATCCTCATCACCAGATTATCATCATCACCAGAGTATCTACATCACCAGATTATCATCATCACCAGAGTATCTACATCACCAGAGTATCCTCATCACCAGATTATCATCATCACCAGAGTATCTACATCACCAGGGTATCCTCATCAACAGAGTATCTTCATCACCAGAGTATCCTCATCAACAGAGTATCTTCATCAACAGAGTATCTTCATCACCAGAGTATCCTCGTCACCAGAGTATCCTCACCACCAGAGTATCCTCATCACCAGAGTATCTTCATCACCAGAGCATTCTCATCACCAGAGTATCCTCATCACCTGAGTATCCTCGTCACCAGAGTATCCTCACCACCAGAGTATCCTCACCACCAGAGTATCCTCATCAACAGAGTATCTTCATCAACAGCGTATCCTCATCACGAGAGTATCCTCATCACCAGAGTATCCTCATCAACAGAGTATCTTCATCACCAGAGTATCCTCGTCACCAGAGTATCCTCACCACCAGAGTATCTTCATCACCAGAGTATCCTCGTCACCAGAGTATCCTCACTACCAGAGTATCCTCATCACCAGAGTATCTTCATCACCAGAGTATCTTCATCAACAGAGTATCTTCATCACCAGAGTATCTTCATCACCAGAGTATCCTCATCACCAGAGTATCCTCATCACCAGAGTATCCTCATCACCAGAGTATCCTCGCCACCAGAGTATCCTCATCACCAGAGTATCCTCATCACCAGAGTATCCTCGCCACCAGAGCATCCTCTTCACCAGAGTATCCTCTTCAGCAGAGTATCCTCATCACCAGATTATCATCATCACCAGAGTATCTACATCACCAGATTATCATCATCACCAGAGTATCTACATCACCAGAGTATCCTCATCACCAGATTATCATCATCACCAGAGTATCTACATCACCAGATTATCCTCATCACCAGAGTATCCTCGCCACCAGTGCATCCTCTTCACCAGAGTATCCTCCTCACCAGAGTATCTTCATCACCAGAGCATTCTCATCACCAGAGTATCCTCATCATCAGAGTATCCTCATCACCAGAGTATCTTCATCAACAGAGTATCCTCATCAACAGAGTATCCTCTTCACCAGAGTATCCTCACCACCAGAGTATCTTCATCACCAGAGTATCTTCATCAACAGAGTATCTTCATCACCAGAGTATCCTCATCAACAGAGTATCTTCATCACCAGAGTATCCTCGTCACCAGAGTATCCTCACCACCAGAGTATCTTCATCACCAGAGTATCCTCGTCACCAGAGTATCCTCACTACCAGAGTATCCTCATCACCAGAGTATCTTCATCACCAGAGTATCTTCATCACCAGAGTATCTCATCACCAGAGTATCTTCATCACCAGAGTATCCTCATCACCAGAGTATCCTCATCACCAGAGTATCCTCATCACCAGAGTATCCTCATCACCAGAGTATCTCATCACCAGAGTATCCTCATCAACAGAGTATCTTCATCACCAGAGTATCCTCATCACCAGAGTATCTTCATCACCAGAGTATCTTCATCAACAGAGTATCCTCATCAACAGAGTATCCTCATCACCAGAGTATCCTCATCATCAGAGTATCCTCACCACCAGAGTATCCTCATCAACAGAGTATCTACATCACCAGAGTATCCTCATCACCAGAGTATCCTCATCACCAGAGTATCTTCATCAACAGAGTATCTTCATCACCAGAGTATGCTCATCACCTGAGTATCTTCATCACCAGAGGATCTTCATCAACAGAGTATCCTCATCAACAGAGTATCCTCATCACCAGATGATCCTCATCATCAGAGTATCCTCACCACTAGAGTATCTTCATCACCAGAGTATCTTCATCAACAGAGTATCTTCATCACCAGAGTATCCTCAGCAACCGAGTATCTTCATCAACAGAGTATCTTCATCACCAGAGTATCCTCAGCAACAGAGTATCTTCATCACCAGAGTATCCTCGTCACCAGAGTATCCTCTTCACCAGAGTATCCTCACCACCAGAGTATCCTCATCACCAGAGTATCCTCGCCACCAGAGCATCCTCTTCACCAGAGTATCCTCTTCAGCAGAGTATCCTCATCACCAGAGTATCCTCATCACAAGAGTATCCTCTTCACCAGAGTATCCTCACCACCAGAGTATCCTCATCACCAGAGTATGCTCGCCACCAGAGCATCCTCTTCACCAGAGTATCCTCTTCAGCAGAGTATCCTCATCACCAGATTATCATCATCACCAGAGTATCTACATCACCAGATTATCATCATCACCAGAGTATCTACATCACCAGAGTATCCTCATCACCAGATTATCATCATCACCAGAGTATCTACATCACCAGGGTATCCTCAGCAACAGAGTATCTTCATCACCAGAGTATCCTCATCAACAGAGTATCTTCATCAACAGAGTATCTTCATCACCAGAGTATCCTCGTCACCAGAGTATCCTCACCACCAGAGTATCCTCATCACCAGAGTATCTTCATCACCAGAGCATTCTCATCACCAGAGTATCCTCATCACCTGAGTATCCTCGTCACCAGAGTATCCTCACCACCAGAGTATCCTCACCACCAGAGTATCCTCATCAACAGAGTATCTTCATCAACAGCGTATCCTCATCACGAGAGTATCCTCATCACCAGAGTATCCTCATCAACAGAGTATCTTCATCACCAGAGTATCCTCGTCACCAGAGTATCCTCACCACCAGAGTATCTTCATCACCAGAGTATCCTCGTCACCAGAGTATCCTCACTACCAGAGTATCCTCATCACCAGAGTATCTTCATCACCAGAGTATCTTCATCAACAGAGTATCTTCATCACCAGAGTATCTTCATCACCAGAGTATCCTCATCACCAGAGTATCCTCATCACCAGTGTATCTTCATCACCAGAGTATCCTCATCACCAGAGTATCCTCATCACCAGAGTATCCTCATCACCAGAGTATCTTCATCAACAGAGTATCCTCATCAACAGAGTATCCTCATCACCAGATGATCCTCATCATCAGAGCATCCTCATCACCATAATATTTGTATCACCAGATTATCCACATCACCAGAGTATCTTCATCAACAGAGTATCCTCATCACCAGACTTTCTTCATCACCAGATGATCCTCATAATCAGAGTATCCTCATCACCAGAGTATCTTCATCACCAGAGTATCCTCATCACCAGAGTATCCTCATCACCAGAGTATCTTCATCACCAGAGTATCCTCATCACCAGAGTGTCTTCATCAACAGAGTATCCTCACCACCAGAGTATCCTCTTCACCAGAGTATCCTCATCACCAGAGTATCTACATCACCAGATTATCATCATCACCAGAGTATCTACATCACCAGAGTATCCTCATCAACAGAGTATCTTCATCACCAGAGTATCTACATCACCAGATTATCATCATCACCAGATTATCTACATCACCAGAGTATCCTCATCAACAGAGTATCTTCATCACCAGAGTATCCTCATCACCAGAGTATCTTTATCACCAGAGTATCTTCATCAACAGAGTATCCTCATCAACAAAGTATCCTCATCACCAGAGTATCCTCACCACCAGAGTATCCTCATCACCAGATTATCATCATCACCAGAGTATCTACATCACCAGAGTATCCTCATCACCAGAGTATCTTCATCACCAGAGTATCTTCATCAACAGAGTATCTTCATCACCAGAGTATGCTCATCACCTGAGTATCTTCATCACCAGAGGATCTTCATCAACAGAGTATCCTCATCAACAGAGTATCCTCATCACCAGATGATCCTCATCATCAGATTATCCTCACCACCAGAGTATCTTCATCACCAGAGTATCTTCATCAACAGAGTATCTTCATCACCAGAGTATCCTCAGCAACCGAGTATCTTCATCAACAGAGTATCTTCATCACCAGAGTATCCTCAGCAACAGAGTATCTTCATCACCAGAGTATCCTCGTCACCAGAGTATCCTCTTCACCAGAGTATCCTCACCACCAGAGTATCCTCATCACCAGAGTATCCTCGCCACCAGAGCATCCTCTTCACCAGAGTATCCTCTTCAGCAGAGTATCCTCATCACCAGAGTATCCTCATCACAAGAGTATCCTCTTCACCAGAGTATCCTCACCACCAGAGTATCCTCATCACCAGAGTATGCTCGCCACCAGAGCATCCTCTTCACCAGAGTATCCTCTTCAGCAGAGTATCCTCATCACCAGATTATCATCATCACCAGAGTATCTACATCACCAGATTATCATCATCACCAGAGTATCTACATCACCAGAGTATCCTCATCACCAGATTATCATCATCACCAGAGTATCTACATCACCAGGGTATCCTCATCAACAGAGTATCTTCATCACCAGAGTATCCTCATCAACAGAGTATCTTCATCAACAGAGTATCTTCATCACCAGAGTATCCTCGTCACCAGAGTATCCTCACCACCAGAGTATCCTCATCACCAGAGTATCTTCATCACCAGAGCATTCTCATCACCAGAGTATCCTCATCACCTGAGTATCCTCGTCACCAGAGTATCCTCACCACCAGAGTATCCTCACCACCAGAGTATCCTCATCAACAGAGTATCTTCATCAACAGCGTATCCTCATCACGAGAGTATCCTCATCACCAGAGTATCCTCGTCACCAGAGTATCCTCGTCACCAGAGTATCCTCACCACCAGAGTATCCTCATCACCAGAGTATCTTCATCACCAGAGTATCCTCATCACCAGATTATCATCATCACCAGAGTATCTACATCACCAGAGTATCCTCATCAACAGAGTATCTTCATCACCAGAGTATCCTCAGCAACAGAGTATCTTCATCACCAGAGTATCCTCGTCACCAGAGTATCCTCTTCACCAGAGTATCCTCACCACCAGAGTATCCTCATCACCAGAGTATCCTCGCCACCAGAGCATCCTCTTCACCAGAGTATCCTCTTCAGCAGAGTATCCTCATCACCAGAGTATCCTCATCACAAGAGTATCCTCTTCACCAGAGTATCCTCACCACCAGAGTATCCTCATCACCAGAGTATGCTCGCCACCAGAGCATCCTCTTCACCAGAGTATCCTCTTCAGCAGAGTATCCTCATCACCAGATTATCATCATCACCAGAGTATCTACATCACCAGATTATCATCATCACCAGAGTATCTACATCACCAGAGTATCCTCATCACCAGATTATCATCATCACCAGAGTATCTACATCACCAGGGTATCCTCATCAACAGAGTATCTTCATCACCAGAGTATCCTCATCAACAGAGTATCTTCATCAACAGAGTATCCTCATCACCAGAGTATCCTCAGTCACCAGAGTATCCTCATCACCAGAGTATCCTCATCACCAGAGTATCTTCATCACCAGAGCATTCTCATCACCAGAGTATCCTCATCACCTGAGCTATCCTCGTCACCAGAGTATCCTCACCACCAGAGTATCCTCATCACCAGAGTATCCTCATCAACAGAGTATCCTCATCAACAGAGTATCCTCATCACGAGAGTATCCTCATCACCAGAGTATCCTCAGTCACCAGAGTATCCTCGTCACCATAGTATCCTCATCACCAGAGTAGCATCATCACCAGAGTATCTACATCACCAGAGTATCCTCATCAACAGATTATCATCATCACCAGAGTATGCTACATCACCATGAGTATCTTCATCAACAGAGTATCTTCATCACCAGAGTATACTCATCAACAGAGTATCCTCATCACCAGAGTATCCTCAGTCATCAGAGTATCCTCACCACCAGAGTATCCTCAGCAACAGAGTATCTACATCACCAGAGTATCCTCATCACCAGAGTATCTTCATCACCAGAGTATCTTCATCAACAGAGTATCTTCATCAACAGAGTATCTTCATCACCAGAGTATGCTCATCACCTGAGTATCTTCATCACCAGAGAATCTTCATCAACAGAGTATCCTCATCAACAGAGTATCCTCATCACCAGATGATCCTCATCATCAGAGTATCCTCACCACCAGAGTATCTTCATCACCAGAGTATCTTCATCAACAGAGTATCTTCATCACCAGAGTATCCTCAGCAACAGAGTATCTTCATCAACAGAGTATCTTCATCACCAGAGTATCCTCAGCAACAGAGTATCTTCATCACCAGAGTATCCTCGTCACCAGAGTATCCTCTTCACCAGAGTATCCTCACCACCAGAGTATCCTCATCACCAGAGTATCCTCGCCACCAGAGTATCCTCGCCACCAGAGTATCCTCATCACCAGAGTATCCTCATCACCAGAGTATCCTCGCCACCAGAGCATCCTCTTCACCAGAGTATCCTCTTCAGCAGAGTATCCTCATCACCAGATTATCATCATCACCAGAGTATCTACATCACCAGATTATCATCATCACCAGAGTATCTACATCACCAGAGTATCCTCATCACCAGATTATCATCATCACCAGAGTATCTACATCACCAGATTATCCTCATCACCAGAGTATCCTCGCCACCAGTGCATCCTCTTCACCAGAGTATCCTCCTCACCAGAGTATCTTCATCACCAGAGCATTCTCATCACCAGAGTATCCTCATCATCAGAGTATCCTCATCACCAGAGTATCTTCATCAACAGAGTATCCTCATCAACAGAGTATCCTCTTCACCAGAGTATCCTCACCACCAGAGTATCTTCATCACCAGAGTATCTTCATCAACAGAGTATCTTCATCACCAGAGTATCCTCATCAACAGAGTATCTTCATCACCAGAGTATCCTCGTCACCAGAGTATCCTCACCACCAGAGTATCTTCATCACCAGAGTATCCTCGTCACCAGAGTATCCTCACTACCAGAGTATCCTCATCACCAGAGTATCTTCATCACCAGAGTATCTTCATCAACAGAGTATCTTCATCACCAGAGTATCTTCATCACCAGAGTATCCTCATCACCAGAGTATCCTCATCACCAGTGTATCTTCATCACCAGAGTATCCTCATCACCAGAGTATCCTCATCACCAGAGTATCCTCATCACCAGAGTATCTTCATCAACAGAGTATCCTCATCAACAGAGTATCCTCATCACCAGATGATCCTCATCATCAGAGCATCCTCATCACCATAATATTTGTATCACCAGATTATCCACATCACCAGAGTATCTTCATCAACAGAGTATCCTCATCACCAGACTTTCTTCATCACCAGATGATCCTCATAATCAGAGTATCCTCATCACCAGAGTATCTTCATCACCAGAGTATCCTCATCACCAGAGTATCCTCATCACCAGAGTATCTTCATCACCAGAGTATCCTCATCACCAGAGTGTCTTCATCAACAGAGTATCCTCACCACCAGAGTATCCTCTTCACCAGAGTATCCTCATCACCAGAGTATCTACATCACCAGATTATCATCATCACCAGAGTATCTACATCACCAGAGTATCCTCATCAACAGAGTATCTTCATCACCAGAGTATCTACATCACCAGATTATCATCATCACCAGATTATCTACATCACCAGAGTATCCTCATCAACAGAGTATCTTCATCACCAGAGTATCCTCATCACCAGAGTATCTTTATCACCAGAGTATCTTCATCAACAGAGTATCCTCATCAACAAAGTATCCTCATCACCAGAGTATCCTCACCACCAGAGTATCCTCATCACCAGATTATCATCATCACCAGAGTATCTACATCACCAGAGTATCCTCATCACCAGAGTATCTTCATCACCAGAGTATCTTCATCAACAGAGTATCTTCATCACCAGAGTATG
>JAFEUB010000572.1:22500-35542 GCA_024529925.1 Ophthalmolycus amberensis | reverse complement strand
TATATATATATATATATACGCATTTTTAAAATTTATTATTATTAATTTTCTTTTTTTCCTTTTCTTTTTTTTAATTGAAAGACAAGAGACAATACATACATAACAACAAGAGGATGACAAGAACAGTGGGATAAAGCCAGCAAACATCCTATCGTCAGACTGTCTCATGTTGTATTGGAGATATGATGTCCCTTCAGGGTTGCCGTAGAGAAAAGGCTTCCGCTGCTCTCCCTGGAGACTACTGGACATCACTGGTAAAGTCAGCAGACACTCACATGTTAGTGCACCTACATGCTGACATTCACCGTAAACGCATTCAAACGCCACAGATCGGGAGCGAGCGAAGGACTTTGAAAGTTAGTGTAAAGATTAACTTGAGACAACATCCGGTTTCTTAAGACGAACATCCGGTTTTCAGAATAAGATGCCGACAAAGTATGAATTATATTCACATGTCTCTCATGAGAAACGCAGAGCGTTCATGGCGGATGCAGCACATCCAGCAGGGCCGTGATTCGACCGGGAATCGCGTAGCGTTTTCGAAATTACTCTTTCAAACCGTTCAAAAGTTATGGATATATATGCCAACATCAGACACAGGTCACCAGAAAAAAAATTGGGTAAAAAAAACTTACGTTTTGGTGGTTTTGGAGATGAAAAACGGATTTAATCCAGCCGATTTTGGCGCAGCTACTTCCTCAATGTTGTGCTGCATGTCTGTGACTGATATCAATGCGCTGGCTGAACGAATGACAAAATGGCAGACGACTCTGTGAGGTGGACCAATCCACTAGTCATAGAAACATCATAAAGTCATAGTACAGGATGAGAAATATCATAAAGTCATTCTGACGTAATAATCTTTCATGTTGTGTTTTGTGAGAGAGTCCTTTAGTCAATAAACACTTTATTGTAATAAAAAGATGATGAAACATCAGGCCGTGGTAATGAAAGAGTGTGAGGCTGTATTAATTATGACATCAGGAGGTTCATCTTTCTCAACGTGGAAACAATAATCTCACGTCAACGTTTATTTGTTGAGCAGCTGTTCTGTTCTCATCGTTGTCGTTTTTACCGTAAACAAATAATGAATCTGTAACATTTAGGTGAACTCTGTCCATTCATCTCCATTCAGCCTGATGAAAACATGAAAACTCTTTTATTTCTAAGTAACATATTCATAAAACAATGTGCGGCATGAACCCCCATACTGTATGTGTTGTATGTGCTGTGCGTACTGTATGTACTGTACATACAGTCCCTATTGCATACAGTACGTACTCTACGTACAGTATATACACACACGTACTGTACTTACAGTACAGTATGTACTGTACATACTATACATACAGTACAGTATGTACTGTATGTACAGTACATACTATACATACAGTACAGTACAGTATGTACTGTATGTATAGTACATACTGTACTTACAGTACAGTATGTACTATACATACAGTACAGTATGTACTGTACTGTATGTACAGTATGTACTGTACATACTATACGCACAGTACATGCAGCACATACAGTACGTACAGTATGTGCTGCATGTGCAGTGACACTGTACACATGGTGCCGGTTGGTTGGCCTACATGCAGAGAGGCTGACTAATAATTCATAAGCTGCTGCTCAGAAGCTGGAGGGGAGAAGTGGACATATTTAATGCTCGAGGAGAGCTGCCGTTACATTTATGGAATCGGTTTCATTGTTGAAGGAGAGGACTGTAATGGAAGTACCTACAGTAAATATATATATATATATAATATATACAACATACATCAGCGGGCTGCACGCCATCCAGCTGCTCTTTGCTTTATGATTCTTCTGAATCAGATGTTTGAAACTCTGAAAGTTTTTCTCTTCTGACGAAACAAACAAACTGAAACCGTTGTGAAGTCTTTGTTGAAACACTGCAGGTAAATGTTTCCATCATCTCTTGTGATGAACTTTTAAACAGCGGACGTCTGTATTCATGCAGAATAATCTGCTCGTATTGGAATTGTTTTCTTTTCAGACCAATCACACGTGGAAGCTTCACTCCGGCTTAGAACCACAGAGCTTGGTAAATATTAAACATGTCTTGGCGATCCAAAGATATTGTGTATTTGCCCTGTAGGCATATGCATTTAAAGAAGCTCTCAGTAATCCCATAATAACATGAATGTCACTGACTCAGTCGTTCTCAGTAAAGTTTGCTGAAGATGCTGCAGATTCTCTTTGATGTGAAAAAAATAACAAATACGTCAACGTGTTAAAAAAAGGGCAAATTTATTTAAAGCACTTACATAGAAAAATATGATTGATTTGAGTCAACAATAATAAATAGAGTGCCTGACCATCTGCAGGCCCTGTCGGTACAACAGTACAATCAATATCCAGTTTCACAATACAGCAAAGGCACTAGCATTACCACAACCAACAACATGGGGGGGGGGGGGGGGGGGGGGCTCTTCAGTCCTCACGCACCAAAGACATGAAGAAGTCTGACCCCGTCACAAACACCATCACTCCAGAATCAGCCTCACTCTGTGGAGATGACACGAGACGTCAGATCTTCTTCTTGCCTTTTGTTCAGATGAGCGATTAAACAATAAACAGACTTCAGATGTTTTACACAGATGGACGACAGAAGACGATGCAGAACAAGTCCCGAGAGGCTACGATGTCAAAGCCCAGCAGGACATCGAAGATACTGATCAGATGATGATCAGAGGCTGATCAGACCTCTGATCAGAGGATGATCAGCCTCTGATCATCCTCTGATCATCGTCTGATCAGCCTCTGATCATCCTCTGATCATCCTCTGATCATCGTCTGATCATCCTCTGATCATCCTCTGATCATCCTCTGATCATCGTCTGATCATCGTCTGATCATCGTCTGATCCTCTGATCATCCTCTGATCATCGTCTGATCATCGTCTGATCATCCTCTGATCATCATCTGATCCTCTGATCATCCTCTGATCAGAGGATGATCATCCTCTGATCATCCTCTGATCATCATCTGATCCTCTGATCATCCTCTGATCATCCTCTGATCATCGTCTGATCATCCTCTGATCATCCTCTGATCATCCTCTGATCATCGTCTGATCATCGTCTGATCATCCTCTGATCATCGTCTGATCATCGTCTGATCCTCTGATCATCCTCTGATCATCGTCTGATCATCGTCTGATCATCCTCTGATCATCGTCTGATCATCCTCTGATCATCGTCTGATCATCGTCTGATCCTCTGATCATCCTCTGATCATCGTCTGATCATCGTCTGATCATCCTCTGATCATCATCTGATCCTCTGATCATCCTCTGATCAGACTCTGATCAGACCAAATATAAAGTGAAACTTGAGTAAATCTGGTCGATTACTTTGGTCACACGTGAGGTTTGATTCCGATGCCTCGTCGTCTGTGAATATACGCGTTCGTATAAACAAAACTGTATTTGCATAAAACAGTAAAAGACTGTGAACTGTAGCGAACATTAGCTTCCAAGCTAACGTCTCCCGTCATTGTGAGACGTCAAGTTAATTAATGTGTTAATTAAATAGTTATTTGTTTCCTCAATATAACTTCTCTAAAGTCTTCTGGTCATGAATGAGATGAAACATTCAGTTCAATTAGACTCCAACAGATACAGACTCTACTTGTTTGGAGGCTGAAAGAACATTCCTGTAGATGTACCTTCCATTACAAACTCCACCGACTGCAGAGAGTGAATCTGTGATTCCGGTTTCAGTTGGACTTCACAGAACATGAAGCGGGTTCAGTAGTCGGCACGTTTCTCCAGTGAGTCAGACTCTCTACACACGGAATGAACAAACACACGACGGAGGAAAAGCTTTAATAACAACTCACTGTCAGCCGTCCGAGTTGGTCCCAATCAATAATCGATATATCTGTCATCATTAATATCATTCATAGATGTTTGCTTCTTTCAGACGGATGAAAGACGAAGAAAAACAAACTTGAAAAATGACTGTTTTCTGTGTAGTGCAACTGTTTACATGCAAATATGTGATCGAGAGAAAGCACACACACACACACACACACACGAGATGTATTTTTCTTTTTTTTTTAAATGAGGTCAGAAAATATAGAAATATAGCAAAAAAACAAAACTGATTCTAAAGTCGTAATCAAAGAACATTGTAAATGTCAACGATGCTTATTCATTGGTTGTGATCTTACACAGCGAAAAAGAAAAAGAAAGAAATGAAATATGAAATATCTCAGTGATAGCATGGAGAGTGATAAGGCTGAAACATCTTTCTCCAGTTCAGATGTCTTTGTTTGTATCTGGACCACACGTCCACACGTCTTCTGGAAGGAAAGCCCTGATTGTCAGAACAAGTGAGTAAGAATATGGTTGTTGTTTCCCGGCCTTAAAGCTAGTCCCGACAGTATCCGCACTCGTCCGTCCAGCGTTTAGGAAATCCACCGCCCGGACAATGTAACGCACAGGAGCCCAGAGAAGGTTCTACAAGGGGCCGTAAAGCTCGACCGGCATTGTTGGCGCCGTGCGCCGCGACGTCAGTTGGTATCCGGGGGTCCGGCGGACGGACCGGCCCCGGCTCTCGGCAGCCTTCTGGTCCTCAGATGGTCCTCTGGGCCGTGAGGTACTTGAGAGCCGCCGAGCCGTACTTCCTGGACAGGTCCTGGTGGAACTCGTCCTTCAGGGTGTTCAGGCAGTTGCGGTAGCTGGAGCTGGAGCGGAACTTGGAGATGTCGAAGCTCGGAGCGTGGGGCATGTGGATCATGAAGGCGTTGGGGAGGACCATGAGGTCGAACTCCTGACGGGGGAGGAGAAACATAAAGAGATGTGAGACGACAGAACGCGACATCATCTTCTCAGGAACAAAGATTCACAAACAGCTGAAACGTAACGACACTAAACTCAGTGGAGCTGGTGGAAGATGTTCTCTGTGCACATCAATCAATGTCAGCAAACATCCCAGAATGATTTAATGCAAAAACATGAAGGCATCAAACACACATTACTACTTACAGTTAAATATTTAACCTTTATTCCAACATGAAAAAAAGCAGAAAATAACACTTTGATAAACACGTCAGGACATATTATTGTTGTCTCAGTATAATATATATATCATGTAATAATATATATATATATCATGTAATAATATATATATATATCATGTAATAATATATATATATATCATGTAATAATATATATATATATCATGTAATAATATATATATCATGTAATAATATATATATCATATAATAATATATATATATTATTACATGATATATATATATTATTACATGATATATATATTATTATATGATATATATATTATTACATGATATGTATATTATTACATGATATATATATATTATTACATGATATATATATATATCATGTAATAATATATATATCATGTAATAATATATATATATCATATAATAATATATATATCATGTAATAATATATATATATCATATAATAATATATATATCATGTAATAATATATATATATCATGTAATAATATATATATCATGTAATAATATATATATATCATGTAATAATATATATATATCATATAATAATATATATATCATGTAATAATATATATATATCATGTAATAATATATATATCATGTAATAATATATATATATCATGTAATAATATATATATTATATATATCATATAATAATATATATATATCATATAATAATGTATATATAATATAATAATATATATAATATATAATAATATATATAATATATATATCATATAATTGGAAGAGGGAGGAGGGATCTCTGAGGAGCCATGAGCGAGGACCCACGATAACAGTGTTTTAACGGTCGACACGCCTCCTCATTGTTCATCTGTCATGTGATTGGACGCTGCAGCCGATCGGACTGATGAGATTTTGTTCAACATGTAAACAGTGAAGACGGATCAGAATAAACTCTAGTTTATATTTGATTGGTTTTCTGATTCAACATCTGGTTTAAATAAATGTTCATTGTAGACTAGTAGCGTTAGCATGTTAGCAACATGTGTTAGTAAATGTTGGAGACTCTTTGTGGACTGTCCCTGTAGCCCAACGTTATAAAATAGAGTATATAGGACATTTCACATGTAAAATACACGGCGGACAGAGAGTGGGGCTGTACACAGTATAAATGTGGAGGACGTGAGTAAAACAAAGTAATGTACCAATAAGAACACGGTCAACACATTGTTGATTGGCTTATAGCAATATACAAACAATATAAAGTATATACTGGCAGTGGCGGGCCTTCAGGGCCTGCAAGGCCTTCTCTGCTGGCCTAAACAGAATCACAAAGCTATTTATATTAAAAAATATATATATAATAATAATAATGATAATAATTTATTTTATAATTTAATAATTTTTCTTAAATGCACTTCATGTATTATAATTTATAAAAATATTTTTCCCATTATCTTGTTTTCTCATTGCACAGCTCCTGTCTTCCTCAGTTGCTCTCAGTTGCTCTCAGTTGCTCTCAGTTGCTCTCAGTTGCTCTCAGTTGCTCTCAGTTGCTCTCAGTTGCTCTCAGATCTCACCTCTGTGTGTGTCTCTGCCAGATGCCTGCAGACTCGGCTCTGTGCAGTGCAGGTTAAAGTACATGGGGACGATGTTGATTGTCATCGTGTTCAACCAATCAGATCTTTAGTTTGACATGTTGGGCGTATACTTTGACGTGTCAGCGGCGGCTAGCCGCCTATAATGACGTCAGCATTACGTGCCGCTCGTGTCCAGGTGCACGCGCTGCCGCGATGCAGAGTGCGCTGTGATTGGTCAGTGGGCGAGCACGTGACTATCGTGAATCGAAACTTAACTTGCCAGCAGAGCTTAGTTGGAGGAGTAAGACTTCAAATTGAAAGATATGGAAGAAATTATAACATCTTTAGGGTTTTGCCTGGTGTAGATTTTTTTTAATTTTTTTTTTTAAATCAAGCTTTGTTTTTTTAACACTCAATGGCTGAAGGAGGAGAAACGGATTTAGATTTAGGATTCTCGGAGTACTTTTTGATTCCAAATTGTCATTCTAATCTCAGGTGAAAAAGGTCTGTAACCGGGTCAAATTTAATCGATCAAATTTCAGGTTCACACGAAACTACATGTGAACAGAGGCAGCTAAGACATACATGCTTGCTATGGTCGTTTCCCACATCACTTACTGTTTAACAAGCTGGTCACAGGCCAGCACCACGACTCTGAAACCACTACAGTCATTGTATAAACGCACTCAAAATCCTTGATGGAAAATCAGTTTGTTCTCATCATTGCCCCATACTAACAAAATACAACTTGTTTAGTTGGGAGAACATGATTAAATATGTGAATGTCTGTCTCATGTACAGATTATACATGGCTTCACCTCTCCTCCGCTCAAACTATTTGTGATCACAAGAACAACTGGTTATCGGCTCACAAGAGGAGCAGCAAGAGGGGATCGCATTATCCCACTCAGGAAAAGTGCTTTCAGTCATTCTGCATGTTCAGTACAAGCTGCACTACAATGGAACTCCATCCCAGTGACCATTAGAACTACACACATACAGGACATGTAAAGCTCACTTACAGAAACGGTCAGTTAGTACTCAGCTCTGTCAGCACTAGATTGTAACTTTCTCTGTCTGTGTTGAACTTCCCTCGATCTGTCTGTCACTTTTCTGTCTTTCTTTAAAATGCCGGTCGACCCTCATCTACCTGCATGCTTGTCTTTTATTGTTGTTTAGCTGTCTGAGTGATTTATGTATTTCACATACTCTGTATGCTTTTATGTTTTGTGCCTCTGATGTGGATGTTTTTTAGCGTCTAAACAACTACAGCATAATACTGTTTTGAGTACATGTTTTAACATCGTTATTCTCACTTTTTTTCATTGTTTGTCCACACATTGTTAAGTGTCAATATTGTTTAACCTTTTAACTTTAATCTTACATTGTTTTTAGGTTTATTGTGTAACATCTGCCTCTTGGGACTACAGATGAAAAATAGCCTTTTGGCTAACTCTGGCACATTTGCAGAAATGTTTTTATTAATGTGCACTGTCCCGTTCAAATAAAACAACAAATATAAAAAATAGTGGCGGAGTTACTGACAACCCTTTCTCAAGAAAGGACATTTCAGTAAAAGCTGGACGAAATGGTCAGTCAACCCCACAGCTGGCAGCCTGACTCAGCAGGAAGAGGATTTGTATGAACGGTATTTCTTGCTGACAGCGTGGAGAAGCGTTGCACATTGTATGGCTGAATGCGTTTCATTGGAAGTGAGCTGTTGGTGTTTGGAGCTACGCTAACCTGAGCTACGCTAACCTGAGCTACGCTAACCTGAGCTACGCTAACCTGAGCTACGCTAACCTGAGCTACGCTAACCTGAGGACGCCGTAGCATTTGAAAACCTTTGGAGAGACTCAAGTGGATCTACAACTCAACCAACACGTTCGCAGGGAAACTGCTCCACAACCGCGGCCTGGCGTGAGGTCTGCGCCGGCGGAGGTGGGATCCCGGTCCCACTGCGAACCTGATCCCGGTCCCACTGCGAACCTGATCCCGGTCCCACTGCGAACCTGATCCCGGTCCCGCTGCAAACCTGATCCCACTGCGAACCTGATCCCACTGCAAACCTGATCCCGGTCCCACTGCAAACCTGATCCCGGTCCCACTGCAAACCTGATCCCGGTCCCACTGCGAACCTGATCCCACTGCAAACCTGATCCCGGTCCCACTGCAAACCTGATCCCGGTCCCACTGCGAACCTAATCCCGGTCCCACTGCGAACCTGATCCCACTGCAAACCTGATCCCGGTCCCACTGCAAACCTGATCCCGGGTCCCGCTGCAAACCTGATCCCGGTCCCACTGTGAACCTGATCCCACTGCAAACCTGATCCCGGTCCCACTGCAAACCTGATCCCGGTCCCACTGCGAACCTGATCCCACTGCAAACCTGATCCCGGTCCCACTGCAAACCTGATCCCGGTCCCACTGCGAACCTGATCCCACTGCAAACCTGATCCCGGTCCCACTGCAAACCTGATCCCGGTCCCACTGCAAACCTGATCCCGGTCCCACTGCAAACTTGATCCCGGCCCCACTGCAAACCTGATCCCGGCCCCACTGCAAACCTGATCCCGGTCCCACTGCAAACCTGATCCCGGGTCCCGCTGCGAACCTGATCCCGGGTCCCGCTGCAAACCTGATCCCGGGTCCCGCTGCAAACCTGATCCCGGTCCCACTGCAAACCTGATCCCGGCCCCACGGCGAACCTGATCCCGGCCCCACTGCAAACCTGATCCCGGCCCCACGGCGAACCTGATCCCGGTCCCACTGCAAACCTGATCCCGGTCCCACTGCGAACCTGATCCCACTGCAAACCTGATCCCGGTCCCACTGCAAACCTGATCCCGGTCCCACTGCGAACCTGATCCCACTGCAAACCTGATCCCGGTCCCACTGCAAACCTGATCCCGGTCCCACTGCAAACCTGATCCCGGTCCCACTGCAAACTTGATCCCGGCCCCACTGCAAACCTGATCCCGGCCCCACTGCAAACCTGATCCCGGCCCCACGGCGAACCTGATCCCGGTCCCACTGCAAACCTGATCCCGGGTCCCGCTGCGAACCTGATCCCGGGTCCCGCTGCGAACCTGATCCCGGTCCCGCTGCGAACCTGATCCCGGGTCCCACTGCGAACCTGATCCCGGTCCCACTGCAAACCTGATCCCGGGTCCCACTGCGAACCTGATCCCGGCCCCACTGCAAACCTGATCCCGGTCCCACGGCGAACCTGATCCCGGTCCCACTGCGAACCTGATCCCGGTCCCACTGCGAACCTGATCCCGGTCCCACTGCGAACCTGATCCCGGTCCCACTGCGAACCTGATCCCGGTCCCACTGCGAACCTGATCCCGGTCCCACTGCGAACCTGATCCCGGGTCCCACTGCGAACCTGATCCCGGTCCCACTGCGAACCTGATCCCGGTCCCACTGCGAACCTGATCCCGGTCCCACGGCGAACCTGATCCCGGTCCCACTGCGAACCTGATCCCGGTCCCACTGCGAACCTGATCCCGGTCCCACTGCGAACCTGATCCCGGTCCCACTGCGAACCTGATCCCGGTCCCACTGCGAACCTGATCCCGGTCCCACTGCGAACCTGATCCCGGGTCCCACTGCGAACCTGCCGCAGCAGACCGGTGAAATATAACTGGGGAGGCTCGACTGTCACTGGTGTCCATGAATGGAGAAGGACTTCTTACTGGAACTGAAACGATGTACTGGGATTAAACTCTTTAAGTTTCGGTAAGTGACAAACTGCGTTTGTTTTTTTACATAGTAACGTTACGACTGTTCATTTGTCTATCGTGTGGTTTTTATGAATAATATTTGAATGGCTCGTGCTCTTGTGTGGTGGAATGCGTGGATCTGCTGCAGGTTTGCTGGATTGATGCGTCATAATGAGGTTATTAGGAGGTCATTCAACTGTAGTAGGACAGCACTGAAGGCCCAGGTATGAAATCCACGGCCCGCCACTGCTACTGTGTAATATCCAGGTCAGCATCGGTCCGTTGGAAACACGTTTAAAAGACGTCTATGGTCTCCGGTGAAGAGACCTTCACAACTGGTCTAAAAGTCAATATGTTTTATAATAATAATCTCCTGAAACCGGCTCCTGTGTGGCTTTGAAAACGACATTTAAAGAAGGAAAGGGAGATTATGGTTGTATTTAAAGAACATTGTTTATATTTATATTGTGCTTAATAAATACAAATGAACTGTTTCCTGTGTCACTTGGTCTTTTGTCCTGTAAGTGGAGACTGTTGATGTGTTACTAACATTAAGTATTTAGTTGCTACATATTGATCTGAGAGCATTTCCACGTTGAAAACACGGTTAAAACACGGTGACGGTTAAAACACGGCGACGGTTAAAACAACACGGTTAAAACACGGCGACGGTTAAAACACGGTTAAAACACAGTCACGGTTAAAACACGGCGACGGTTAAAACAACACGGTTAAAACACGGCGACGGTTAAAACACGGCGACGGTTAAAACAACACGGTTAAAACACGGCGACGGTTAAAACACGGTTAAAACACAGTCACGGTTAAAACACGGTGACGGTTAAACCACGGTGACGGTTAAAACATGGTGACGGTTAAACCACGGTGACGGTTAAAACACAGTCACGGTTAAAACACGGCGACGGTTAAACCAACACGGTTAAAACACGGCGACGGTTAAAACACGGCGACGGTTAAAACACGGTTAAAACACAGTCACGGTTAAAACACGGTGACAGTTAAAACACGGCGACGGTTAAAACACAGTCACGGGTAAAACACGGTGACGGTTAAAACACGGTTAAAACACAGTCACGGTTAAAACACGGTGACGGTTAAAACACGGCGACGGTTAAAACACGGCGACGGTTAAAACAACACGGTTAAAACACGGCGACGGTTAAAACACGGTGACGGTTAAAACACGGTGACGGTTAAAAGTGGTTCAAAAGTGAAAGTTTTTTCGCCGACTATTTATAGACGTTAATTCAACGCTCACGTTTAGACCAGATATCAACGTGATGTCCAATACTGGCTTTCAACTGATAAATGTGGATGTGGTTTCTTAGTAAGCCTCTAAATCATGATATATTATTATTAGCACAATGTAGAGGACGGAACATTGTAGTATTGCAAATCACGTTGAAATCCGGTCTAAGCGTGAACGTTTAATCAACGTCTACAAATAGTCGGCGAAGAAACTTTCACTTTTGAACCACTTCTGAACATCTATTCAACGGAAAAATGCTGAGTGGGATGAAGAAAAGGACCACTGCTTTGTACTACGTCATAGAAAACGTCAGACTGAAGTCATGATCACAAATAATAAAGCAAACAACATCATTTTAAAGAGGTTAACAGGAACACATGTATGTTATTGAATCCTGATCAGAAGCAGCGTGTCTGATCAGCCTCTCAGCGTTGTGATTCTTTAGAAATGGGAAAGAAGGCGTCGCTCTACGTGTCTGGACCACAGACTGTTTCTGGTGTGAGTAAAAACCTTACTGCCGTATTTATGTCTACATGATGTTACAAAGTTAGCATCGCCTAGCACCGATCCAAACAACTCCATCTAGAAAAGAAGCATTTTAAAAGTTGTTTGCTTGTCATTCTGCTGACAGACCTGAACAATCAGCATGTTCTATAGTTATTTCAGCTCCATGTCTTTCAGTTTACTGCAATTAAATTACAGCAAAACCTGTTCATGTGGGCTTCACACCAGAGTATGAAACACTGAATACAAGCGCCTTCAGACGATGTGATGCTTTCTGTAACTTCCACATGTACAAAGCAGCAATAGTGCTTTTATTCCCGGCCATGATGATAGAACCTTGTTGGTGTCTATATGGAGGACCCAGCGGTCAAACTCGCACGAGTGAAGGGATGCGAACATTCACGTAACAGAATGAGTCTTCTTTAGTTAGAAGTCTTCATACACAACCAGGCTTCTGTAAAGCCATTTGCTTCAACATACAGTAGACACAGTCAGTGGTGTCTGGCTGAGATCAACACTACATAGCCCGTGCGTTTGAGCTCCCACGTTGAGGTAGCGACCGCCAAAATAAAAGCCCCGTCCACCAGACGTACCTGTGCATCCAGCTCCAGGACGTGCGACACCTTGTTCCAGCCGAAGCCCACGAAGCGCTGGTCGTACTCGGGACAGTCCCGTCTCACCACCACGTACGGCTCGAAGTCCGGCTCCCACTCCACCTTATAAGGTGTGGTGGCTGTCCGCCATTTGGCATAGTTGGTAGGAGCGTGACCTTTAGGCCACACATGATACCTGGAGAGGGGAAGCAGATGGAATGATGACGATCGTCAGCTCATCGTTGCACTGACAACACGTTTGTTGGTGATCAGCTACCTGAAGGTGTAGAGCGTCCCCATGTCCAGCATGGAGAGCAGCTCGGCTTTGGATTTGGGGAAGGACAGACGGTACCGAAGCGTCTCGAACGC
>JAFEUB010000572.1:7500-17500 GCA_024529925.1 Ophthalmolycus amberensis | reverse complement strand
ACAAATTAGCCTCAGAGGGCTTTACAATGTGCTCACGTGACTTCCTGTCCCTGGACCGTCGCATCGGATCAGCAAAAGGTTAAAAACTTTAACGGTGAAATTAAGAGATAGTTATTATTTCCACGCTATATTTTGGACGCTGGAATAAATAGTTATGAACAAATGAGATTTATTTTGCACTAATTTAGTGCCAACGGTTGAGATCAGGTGATTCTGTTGTGTTATGACACAGACAAGTCTTTCTAATTATCAAAGATTTATCAGACTAATGTAGAAAGAGCTCGCATGAATCCTGGAGGCACGAGCGGTTTCTTACCTTCTTTCTGTTTTCACAGCGCCGGAGTCGATATTTGTCTCAATCACACCGAGATCTCAGAGTTCTTTCTACGACGGTTCATTCATGTCTATGAATGCTTCTCACACCAGCTTTATTGAAGCACTTATTAGTGTCAGAGATGCGGCCGCTAGTGCCACTGTGCTCCACTGATAGATCAAAAGACCCGGTCCCAGTGTCCCCCTGAAGACCTGAACCCTGAACCCTCAGGGACCCGCTGATGTCAGCTGGTAGATGTGAGTGAGCGACTGTGAGGGCTTCATGTGGTGTAAACACCACGACGTCATCATGTCATGTGCTTATTCTATATTCTTTACTGCTTCATTGAAACGTCTTCCAGACTCTTTCCTCACAACATGAGACGTAATTTCAAATGATCTATTGACTTGATTTTGTCCAAACAGCTTTAATAACAAAATGAAATGTTTGATGAATGAATCTGTGATATAATCTCTGCTTTCATGTGTTCATGTTCCATCTCTAGCCCTCAGTGTTTCTGAGTAGATGTAGTGAACCAGGCTGAACTCACAGGTTTCGTCCTCTTTCTTCACCTTTTCTTTTTAACGTCTCCACGCTTCCTCTGGTAACCCCGAGTTTAACGTCACATTGCTATGAATTGTGGGTAATTCCCTTGGGCTTACGTAAAGGGTTGATGAAGAACTCGAGCTGTCAGACAGAGACTCACTGGATGATGATGAAGCGGGACAGAACTAAAGTGAGCCCACATCAGAGTGGATCCTCAACGTCTCTGACCTGATCAGCCAGCGACGTGCTGAGCATGCTCATCAGCTCCCGCTCAGCCGTCAGCCGCCACATCTGCTCCCATCCCATCCGCCGCAGCCGCTCCAAGTAGAGGAGGATGACGCCTGAAGGAAGGAAGGAAGGAAGGAAACAGGAAAAGATGGATGACCTCGCTTCAAAATGAAGCGTCTCAGGTCGTTTGAGTTAAAGCGGTTTGTTACCGGTGTTGAAGCCGCGTCCCAGCGCGGGCCAGGGTCTGTGGTTCTTCCACAGGTTCCCCAGGTACCAGTCGCTCTGGTTCTCCACCAGGCCGATCACCTGCTTATCTGCACACAAGCCATCGCTTATTAAATCATACAAACCTTCAAAAATAAGCAACAATTTAAGAAGAATACTTTTTTATTGATGATATGAGTAAGAGGCAACATTTGGTAGATTAGCTGATGAAACAGGTTTAATGAAAATGAAATATTCTTCTAATAATCACATAATAATCACATAATAATCACATGTGTTTATCTCATTAAATACAGATTTTAAAAAGAGGAATAAAAGTGATATCATTTGTTTTAAAACTAATTTAACATTTATCATATTTGTTGCAGTCAAATCATATTAAAGTTATTCATTAATTTTTAAAATGCTTTGAAAACTCCAGTAACTGATTACAACAATGTTTTAATGAAGCATACAATAAATCTTTATTCAACCTGTTTGAATAATCATAAATATCACAAACCTACAAGTCTTTGAGGTGATTTCTTAATGAAAACATAAACAATAGAAGCGTCTCACCGGTGAACTTCCTGAAGATGCCCCAGAGCTCGGCGATGTCGGTGGCGAAGGTGATGTCCGTGTCCAGGACGATGACCTGGGAAAGGTCGGCGGGCAGAGCTTTGGTGAGCGTCAGCTTCATCAAGCCGTAAATACCTGAGTAGTGCTTGTTGGGAATCCACGACACCTCGGACTGGAACCACAAGAACAAGAACACAGACCCTCAGGTTCCATTTCTGAGTATGAACAAACATCTGCTTCTTTTCAAACCTCGTTATATAAACGAGCAGCATTGTGTGTGTGTGGGTTCACACAAAGACGCACACTCAGCAGATGTTTGGGGCCGAAGGCTCAACGTGTGTGTGTGTGTGTGTGTGTGTGTGGTGTCTTTTTTCATGAATTCTCTTGATTCACAGTTAATTGGATGTGAATAAGTGCATCATCTGCAAATATACTCGTCTTAAGAGTCTTGTCTGTTTTTAGTGCAAGTTAATGGAAACCGAAGCGAGAGGCTGCAGGTCCAAGCATCCGACGGCACAAAGGACTCATTGTTCAGCACACACACACACACACACACACACACACACACACACACACACACACACACACACAGAGGACATTCATCAACTTGACGTTAAAATAAATGATTTGCTGTGTTTTGTGCTGAAGTGTCTCTTGACTTTGGGAGAAAAGTGTTTCAACAGCTCGTTCAACTCAATTACAGATTGTTGCTGTCAAATAATCCCCCCCTAAAAGCTATCACCAGACTGTGTACAAGGTGATCATGAGGGTTCTGCTGTGGTCGGTAATAGATCCTTTGAGGGCTTCTATTCTTCAACGTTGAATAAATGAATCAGTTAAAGAGTTGAAGTGTCATTAGACTCTGTTGTGGATATTCCTGCTCCCCAGAGGATGAATCCTTTATGATGTGGAGACGCCATCGGGTTCCACATTCTACACCAAGTAGGCTGGTGCTGATTGTATACCGATGACTAAAGATTGTTTCTCTTTATTATTTTAACTAACTTACTATCTTTAATCCAAATTAAATTCCAACCTCAATAATGTTAAAAAGGAGAAAATAAATGATTTGATATAAAATAACTTCACTGCTGCGATTGTTATTATTAAGGTAATACAAATATTTGAACAGTAGAAATGACATTTTTTTGCATATTTCTTTGGTACTTTTTGTACTGAGACACACATGTGTATAAGTTAACTCCTGACCTCCCTTCCTGAACTCAGCATCGTCAGTCTACATTCAGGCCAAACGGGAGCTGGACCCTCCGTCACATCCTGTTAAACAACCTGTGACCTGTGTTGATGCAACGCACCATGTGACACACATGAACACACAAGCTGTGACCTTCTGCTTCAGCACCAGTGATGCGTCTGACCGGCTCTTCTCCCCTTGATGTCTCTCACTCTTTGATGCCGCGTTAAAGCTGAGTGTGTTCGTTTAAAGGTGGATTTAAAAATACATCTGACTGCTGCTTCAGAGGATTCCCTTTGATGCATCCAACGTTGACTCACCTTGTCCTAACAGATACCTCACAGAGTCCTCAGAGTCCTCACAGATTCCTCAGAGTCCTCACAGAGTCCCAACAGAGTCCTCACAGAGTCCTCAGAGTCCTCACAGATTCCTCAGAGTCCTCACAGTGTCCTCACAGAGTCCTCACAGAGTCCCAACAGAGTCCTCACAGAGTCCTCAGAGTCCTCACAGATTCCTCAGAGTCCTCACAGTGTCCTCACAGAGTCCTCACAGAGTCCCAACAGAGTCCTCACAGAGTCCTCAGAGTCCTCACAGATTCCTCAGAGTCCTCACAGTGTCCTCACAGAGTCCTCACAGAGTCCCAACAGAGTCCTCACAGAGTCCTCAGAGTCCTCACAGAGTCCCAACAGAGTCCTCACAGAGTCCTCAGAGTCCTCACAGATTCCTCAGAGTCCTCACAGAGTCCCAACAGAGTCCTCACAGAGTCCCAACAGAGTCCTCACAGATTCCTCAGAGTCCTCACAGAGTCCCAACAGAGTCCTCACAGAGTCCTCAGAGTCCTCACAGATTCCTCAGAGTCCTCACAGAGTCCCAACAGAGTCCTCACAGAGTCCTCACAGAGTCCCAACAGAGTCCTCACAGAGTCCCAACAGAGTCCTCACAGAGTCCCAACAGAGTCCTCACAGAGTCCTCAGAGTCCTCACAGATTCCTCAGAGTCCTCACAGAGTCCCAACAGAGTCCTCACAGAGTCCTCACAGAGTCCCAACAGAGTCCTCACAGAGTCCTCACAGAGTCCCAACAGAGTCCTCACAGAGTCCCAACAGAGTCCTCACAGAGTCCCAACAGAGTCCCAACAGAGTCCCAACAGAGTCCCAACAGAGTCCTCACAGAGTCCTCACAGAGTCCTCACAGAGTCCCAACAGAGTCCTCACAGAGTCCTCACAGAGTCCCAACAGAGTCCCAACAGAGTCCTCACAGAGTCCCAACAGAGTCCTCACAGAGTCCTCACAGAGTCCCAACAGAGTCCTCACAGAGTCCCAACAGAGTCCCAACAGAGTCCTCACAGAGTCCTCACAGAGTCCTCACAGAGTCCCAACAGAGTCCTCACAGAGTCCTCACAGAGTCCCAACAGAGTCCTCACAGAGTCCCAACAGAGTCCTCACAGAGTCCCAACAGAGTCCCAACAGAGTCCTCACAGAGTCCTCACAGAGTCCTAACACAGTCCTCACAGAGTCCCAACAGAGTCCCAACAGAGTCCTCACAGAGTCCTCACAGAGTCCTACCGCAAGTCCTTTCTCCCCGCTGCTGTCAGGCTGCACAACAAACTGCTCTCGGTGGACAACTAACACTTGAACACTTGAACACGAACACTTTGCACACACTGAACACTTTAATTCATTCACCTGGTGCAATATCTCATCTAATCCGTGCAATATCCAATACGTTTAAGTATTTACCTGATCCGCCTGTATATTCTGTATATTCTGTATATACTGGCATATTTTTATTTAGTATATCTAATACTCTTCTTACTGTCTTATTTTATTACTGTTCTACTGTTTAGTTTATTATATTACTTGATTTTTATCTTTCATTTATTACTTGTGAGCAATGCTGCTGTAATCCTGTAATTTCCCCACTGAGGGACTAATAAAGGATTATCTTATCTTATCTTAACACAGTCCTCACAGAGTCCCAACAGAGTCCCAACAGAGTCCTCACAGAGTCCTCACAGAGTCCTAACACAGTCCTCACAGAGTCCCAACAGAGTCCCAACAGAGTCCTCACAGAGTCCTCACAGAGTCCTAACACAGTCCTCACAGAGTCCTCACAGAGTCCCAACAGAGTCCTCACAGAGTCCCAACAGAGTCCTCACAGAGTCCTCACAGAGTCCCAACAGAGTCCCAACAGAGTCCTCACAGAGTCCCAACAGAGTCCTCACAGAGTCCTCACAGAGTCCCAACAGAGTCCTCACAGAGTCCCAACAGAGTCCCAACAGAGTCCTCACAGAGTCCCAACAGAGTCCCCACAGAGTCCTCACAGAGTCCCAACAGAGTCCTCACAGAGTCCCAACAGAGTCCCAACAGAGTCCTCACAGAGTCCTCACAGAGTCCCAACAGAGTCCTCACAGAGTCCTCACAGAGTCCCAACAGAGTCCTCACAGAGTCCCAACAGAGTCCCAACAGAGTCCTCACAGAGTCCTCACAGAGTCCTAACACAGTCCTCACAGAGTCCCAACAGAGTCCTCACAGAGTCCTCACAGAGTCCTAACACAGTCCTCACAGAGTCCCAACAGAGTCCCCACAGAGTCCTCACAGAGTCCTAACACAGTCCTCACAGAGTCCCAACAGAGTCCCAACAGAGTCCTCACAGAGTCCTCACAGAGTCCTAACACAGTCCTCACAGAGTCCCAACAGAGTCCCAACAGAGTCCTAACAGAGTCCTCACAGAGTCCCAACAGAGTCCCAACAGAGTCCTAACAGAGTCCTCACAGAGTCCTAACAGAGTCCTAACAGAGTCCCAACACAGTCCTCACAGAGTCCCAACAGAGTCCCAACAGAGTCCTCACAGAGTCCCAACAGAGTCCCAACAGAGTCCTAACAGAGTCCCAACAGAGTCCTAACAGAGCCCTCACAGAGTCCTAACAGAGTCCTAACAGAGTCCTAACAGAGCCCTCAGAGTCCTAACAGAGTCCTAACAGAGCCCTCACAGAGTCCTAACAGAGTCCCCACAGAGTCCTCACAGAGTCCCCACAGAGTCCTAACAGAGTCCCCACAGAGTCCTCAGAGCCCTCACAGAGTCCTAACAGAGTCCCCACAGAGTCCTCACAGAGTCCCCACAGAGTCCCAACAGAGTCCTCAGAGTCCTCAGAGTCCTCACATAGTCCTCAGAGTCCTCAGAGAGCCCTAACAGAGCGGGGATAAGTATAGTTTGTGTACCTTGAGTTCATCTGCATCGTAGAAGCTGACTTGCACAGACGGGACCATCCAGGACTGAAACAGGGCGCTCAGGATCTGGTTGGCTACCGTGTCTGTGATGAAGTGAAAGTGGAGAGGATTCCGCCTGAGAAATGGAGAAAAAAAAAAGACGTCAAGGTCGAGAGAGGTTCCTTCTGGGGAAAAGGGTGATTATGTTCCTGCTTCTTTCACAATAAAAGCTCATCTGTTTGGCAGATTTAAGCTCCTCTGGTCTAAAAGCAGCAGCACCTAAAACCACCGTAAACCACCTCAGACCATCTCCCAGCTCACTTGTTTTTACAAACACATCCGTTTGACCTGGATCTGAAAACAGGCTCCACATGACCCGAAAACCAACGTGAACCAGACATTGAGCTTCACTCTGAGGTCCTGGCTACAATAAGAAGCACTCAGTTTTATTTGCAATTGAAATCAGTTCAACATAAAAAAAACTCTGTTCACTTTCAAACCAATCAAATAAAAACCCTCCAGTACACGGATGTTAAATCTTTAAGAGCATCTATAAAAAGGAACAAATCCACGAGAGCAGAGCTCACTGTGACCTTCTTCACCTTCTCAACAGATAAACCTCAGAGTTCAAAACATAAAAACAATCATAAACAGGACGGCTGTGGCTTCACTGGCAGAAAACACACAAGAGATTAAAGTCTTACATTCATGATGAAGAATTGCATTTACCAGAGAAAAAATGATTTTGTTAATGAAAGTTTGGATCGACCTCATCACACTAATAATAATAATATAACTTATTATATTTTTAGGATAAATTAATCTATGATCTGATTCTGATACATCTCTGATTAATCCTCTCCCTGATTACGTTTTGTTGTATTTTTTACATTACGTACTTATTATTAGAACTCATAATGTGTCTGTTGTGTCTGTTGAGTTCATCCTCCATAAAGAATATATATATAAAATACATCACTTTAATCTCTGAATATTACCCCGTATTCCCCACAATACGCCCACGTAATCTCCTCATATAGACATTCAGAAATACAGATAAGTTATCATTGACACATTTCTAACATTAGCAAGAAGAAGAACAAGAAGAGTTTTTATGAATTCAGGTGCTGCACCAAAAGTTTACTTTCTTTAAAAAAGGTCATCCTTTCATTTTTAGAAATCCTTCTATCGTGATATATATTTTCCAGTCTGCTACTAGGGGTGTCACGGATCACAAACCTCACGGTTCGGTTCGGATCACGGTTCAGGAGTCACGGTTCGGATCATTTTTCAGGATCAACAAAGAAAAGGGGAGGAGACAAATATAACTTTGCTTTCCATTTATTAATTAAAGAACCTCAAGAACACTTAAAGCAAAGAACTTTGGGCTATAGTCTCACATGAAAACAAAAATATTGAAGATGTCCAATTTGAAACAAAATGAAATAAATAAATAAAAATAATACATTCAAGAATTCTGTTAAGTTTAAGTGCAACATGATATGGATCAGGATGTTGATATCCTCGTCCTTTCATCAATACTTGAAAGAAAGAAACAGCCAGTGAGCTAGCTTCCACTGTTTACACTGAACTGAACTGCTCAGCAACAACTTGGGTCTGTGTTTACTTCCTGTCAGGTTATGCCATTCAAATACACAATAATGTTTACCATTACTGTGACATTATTTTCAAAAAGATGAGAATATCTCCATTGTCTGGGGAGAGGGTCGACCTTTCTGTGGTGATATTACTATTGGGCCTGTCTAGCTTCACTCTGATGCTTCTGTCAGCACCTGAACCAGGTGTGTGTCTGTGTGACTCTCACAGAGGGGGCGTGTCTACAGCCCCGGACTAAGAATCACTCCGCCGTGGTGAAAGCAGTCTCTACAGTCTTTTCCTTCTCATAGACTCCTGGAACAGCTTCACACTGAAGTGGGTGCGTGAGTGGATTTCGTAGCGTGGCTCAAGCATTTTAACCAGATTTAGAAATCCTTTGTTTTCTACACCGGAGTGTCCCCCGTCGCTGACATGCCGATGTTTTGCCGTTGTCGTGTGTCTTTCTCTTTAAATAACGCCTACATACCGTAACGCTTTGTCCACCACCCTCATCCGTCATTATACGTTACAGGGAAGACAAAATGTTCCCAAACTTGCGACGCCGCGGCTTCTGCCGTTCCTCCGCTCGCCATGACTTCACCGTTAAATGCTTCTAAGCTGCTCCGTTCACGTGAACACACTACTGCTTTATATCTGTTCACTGACGCTCTGCATTGATATTCGGGGACTTGTTACTTGAAAAGGAACAGCAGCAATATAACTTTATTACACACTATGATGATTACACTGTAAAAAAAAATACTCGATTGATCCGCGGTTCACGAGTGATCCGAACCGTGAGGGCTGATCCGAACGGATCACGGATCGATCCTGTGATCCGTGACACCACTATCTGCTACTATTAGAGAGAGAGAGAGAGAGAGAGAGACATAGACAGACTAAGAGACAGACAGAGAGACAGACAGACAGACAGGACTCACCTGTGAAAGAGGACAGACTTGACCAGCGTCACCACGTCTCTGCTGGCGTTGTGACCGGCACAGACACAAGCTACATGGATCAGCTGAGGAGACACGAGAGAGGAAGACGTTTACACTGTCATGTGACCACCACAACCACAACCTCAGTTTATCTTTCGTCTTCTTCTGTGAATCTTTAAAAGAGAAACCACCGAGCACGTTCTACTTCCTCTGATGTGAAATTTCACATTTCGCTCGTCCACCAAACGTCTGCTTTCACTTCGCTCGCTTTCAGCTGCAGAAGTCTTTGAAACGTTTCATCACTTCAAAGAGAGAACAACTCAGCTCCTTCATCGATTAGTCACTATGAAGCGCTGTGATTGGCTGAGGAGCGGCGGCGTGTTTACAGGAAATTTAAAAAAACACAAAACTTCTGTATCTCTGATAATGTTACATTCTGTGAACAACCAATCAGTGGAGAGCTAGTAACGTTAGCAGTGCACCGCTAATGGCTAACCAACAGGAGGAGAGCTAGTACGTTAGCATCACCGCTAACGGCTAACCAACAGGAGGAGAGCTAGTAACTTTAGCATCACCGCTAACGGCTAACCAACAGGAGGAGAGCCAGTAATGTTAGCATCACCGCTAACGGCTAACCAACAGGAGGAGAGCTAGTAACATTAGCATCACCGCTAACCAACAGGAGGAGAGCTAGTAACGTTAGCAGTGCACCGCTAATGGCTAACCAACAGGAGGAGAGCTAGTACGTTAGCATCACCGCTAACGGCTAACCAACAGGAGGAGAGCTAGTAACATTAGCATCACCGCTAACGGCTAACCAACAGGAGGAGAGCTAGTAACGTTAGCATCACCGCTAACGGCTAACCAACAGGAGGAGAGCTAGTAACATTAGCATCACCGCTAACCAACAGGAGGAGAGCTAGTAACGTTAGCATCACCGCTAACGGCTAACCAACAGGAGGAGAGCTAGTAACATTAGCATCACCGCTAACCAACAGGAGGAGAGCTAGTAACGTTAGCAGCTGGGTCCTTGTAGACCAGCTGCTATAATCTAACAATAATATGGATCATCGAGGATCAATAACTATTGAGGGCAACCAAAGAAAGTGATTGAGGATCTAAAAGTTAGATTTGCTTCATGTTTTCTTGTGTGCTGAATTATTCTATAATTCTAATTATAGTGTCAATAAT
>JAFEUB010000572.1:0-2500 GCA_024529925.1 Ophthalmolycus amberensis | reverse complement strand
CTCACCCCTCTAAGCTCACTCGTCTCACCCCTATAATGAGCTCACATGTCTCACTCCTCTGACGAGCTCACACGTCTCACCCCTCTAAGCTCACTCGTCTCACCCCTATAATGAGCTCACACGTCTCACTCCTCTGACGAGCTCACACGTCTCACCCCTCTGACGAGCTCACACGTCTCACCCCTCTAAGCTCACTCGTCTCACCCCTATAATGAGCTCACACGTCTCACCCCTCTGACGAGCTCACTCGTCTCACCCCTCTAAGCTCACACGTCTCACCCCTCTGACGAGCTCACTCGTCTCACCCCTCTAAGCTCACTCGTCTCACCCCTCTGACGAGCTCACACGTCTCACCCCTCTGACGAGCTTACTCGTGTCACCCCTGACGAGCTTCACATGTCTCACCCCTCTGACGAGCTCACTCGTCTCACCCCTCTAAGCTCACTCGTCTCACCCCTCTGACAAGCTCACACGTCTCACCCCTCTGACGAGCTCACTCATCTCACCCCTGACGAGCTTCACACGTCTCACCCCTCTGACGAGCTCACACGTCTCACCCCTCTAACGAGCTTACTCGTCTCACCCCTCTAACGAGCTCACTCGTCTCACCCCTCTGACGAGCTTATTCGTCTCACCCCTCTGACGAGCTCACTCGTCTCACCCCTCTGACGAGCTCATACTCACTCTCCAGGTTTCCAGCCAGCAGGTATAACCAGGTGAGCAGGACGACGGCCGTCAGAGACGCCACCAGCAGCTTCAGGCGGCCGCGGCACAGCAGGTTCATGGTGGGACGGCGGCAAGGTCGGGGGGGTCGGGGAGAGAGGAAGGGGGAGGGGGAGGGAGGGGGGTTCAGGTCGGGCTCAGTCCTTCGTCGGGTTCCTGCAGCATCCTTTCATCTGAAGAGAGGAAAACATGGAGTCACAACAGAGTCAACTCACACTGAAAATATTAAGTATATTATATATATACATACATATATCATCACTATGACCCCACTAGAAGTGTGTGTTGCTGCCTGGATCTTATTTTGTTGTTGACTTCCAGACATTTGTGGGCGTTGAACTCTATAGAAACGTAGCGAGCAGGTGACAATAGCAGACGAAACGCAAAAAAACCTGCAGAAATAGTGAGAAACTTTGAATATCATGTTTATAATCCACAACAGACAAATCCTCCTCATTGGGCCTTTGGAAGGTCCCAAAGTTAAGACCCGACCAGAACCAGACCTGTGGTGAACCTGGTCCACACAGACCAGAGGAGACCTAGACAAAGTGAACAGACACGTCACACTGTGAGTCCAGTGGAGCTCATTTCATCTCTGTTCACATCAAATACTTCATTATTTTAGATAAACGTCCATTTTCTAATAATGAAGCTGTCACCGAGGATCAAATGAATAGTTTCAGGGCAGCGAGGCTGAACCGAGCCGACGAGCTTCAACAATGCGTCACATTGTGAACATGGAGGACCTGAACAAGGAGGGAGGCTGATCCTCATTGAGGAGGAGGTCTGGATCCATTAATCCTCCTTTAATGAGACGGAAGGCTGAAGGAAGAGAGGCCGACAGGAAACAACGCAGAGAAACTCCAGCTGACCCCACAGACAGATTCAAAGGCTACTGAAGGAAACTACCTCCTGATGAACGTTCTCACACATTTCATTCATCAAACGCAGTGAACCACACGTGGAACACATTCAATGTAGCAACAGGCACAAGAGATGTTTGGCCATTTTCTCTGTTGAGATTCAAAGTCGGTCCTTGAAACCTTGTAAAACCTTATTCTACGCGTCTGTAATCTGTAACCATGTAAACTCAGAGAACATGCAGCTCTTTGATTTATTATGAATTAATGACAGAAATCATTATCCCTCATGTATGTTGAGTTATTACATTTCATTTATTACATTTAAACTTTAAATCACCAAAGTTACACAACAACAGACACAGTAAGAGACGGAGGCAGCGTCGATACACTCGGTGCTCTGAGGTCATCACAGCGTCAGAGAACGAGAGAACATCTCCGACATGTAGCTCCACACTCAAACCCATCCTCCAACACCATGTTCATGCATCTACAGACGACAGAGTGAACGACCTCCCTCATGAAGACGCTCACTAGTCAGCACGTTCAGCTGCTTTCAGACACAATCAGACATCCGAGAGTCAACCAGAGGGAATCTAACCTACGAGCCCAAAACACAGGAAGCTGCTCTCTGACCGACCTTTAGTACAGCTGTGATGACGACAACGAATCCGTTAGGAGTATCTATATATATCTATAGACATATATCTATAGATATATATCTATAGATATATCTATAGATAGATCTATATAGATATATATATCCATAGATATATTATATATCTATAGATATATATCTATATAGATATATATCTATATAGATATATATCTATATATCTATATATAGATATATATATCTATAGATATATATCTATAGATATATATCTATAGATATATATCTGTAGATATCTATATAT
>JAFEUB010000571.1:0-65740 GCA_024529925.1 Ophthalmolycus amberensis | reverse complement strand
GTGATGAGGATACTCTGGTGATGAGGATACTCTGGTGATGATGATAATCTGGTGATGTAGATACTCTGGTGATGATGATACTCTGGTGACGAGGATACTCTGGTGGTGAGGATACTCTGCTGATGAGGATACTCTGGTGATGAGGATACTCTGGTGATGAGGATACTCTGGTGATGTAGATACTCTGGTGATGATGATAATCTGGTGATGAGGATACTCTGGTGATGTAGATACTCTGGTGATGATGATAATCTGGTGGTGAGGATACTCTGGTGAAGAGGATACTCTGTTGATGAGAATGCTCTGGTGATGAAGATACTCTGGTGATGAGGATACTCTGGTGGTGAGGATACTCTGGTGATGAGGATACTCTGGTGATGTAGATACTCTGGTGATGATGATAATCTGGTGATGAGGATACTCTGGTGATGTAGATACTCTGGTGATGATGATAATCTGGTGATGTAGATACTCTGGTGATGATGATACTCTGGTGATGAGGATACTCTGGTGGTGAGGATACTCTGGTGATGAGGATACTCTGCTGAAGAGGATACTCTGGTGAAGAGGATGCTCTGGTGGCGAGGATACTCTGGTGATGAGGATACTCTGGTGGTGAGGATACTCTGGTGAAGAGGATACTCTTGTGATGAGGATACTATGGTGGTGAGGATGCTCTGGTGATGAGGATACTCTGGTGGTGAGGATACTCTGGTGATGAGGATACTCTGATGATGAGGATCATCTGGTGATGAGGATACTCTGGTGATGAGGATACTCTGGTGACGAGGATACTCTGGTGGTGAGGATACTCTGGTGAAGAGGATACTCTTGTGATGAGGATACTCTGGTGGTGAGGATACTCTGGTGATAGGATACTCTGGTGATGAGGATACTCTGATGATGAGGATCATCTGGTGATGAGGATACTCTGATGATGAGGATCATCTGGTGATGAGGATACTCTGGTGATGAGGATACTCTGGTGATGAAGATACTCTGTTGCTGAAGATACTCTGTTGCTGAGGATACTCTGGTGATGAAGATACTCTGTTGATGAAGATACTCTGGTGATGAGGATACTCTGATGGTGAGGATACTCTGGTGACGAGGATACTCAGGTGATGAGGATACTCTGGTGATGAGGATACTCTGGTGATGAAGATACTCTGGTGATGAGGATACTCTGGTGGTGAGGATACTCTGGTGATGAGGATACTCTGGTGATGAGGATACTCTGATGATGATGGATACTCTGATGATGAGGATCATCTGGTGATGAGGATACTCTGGTGATGAGGATACTCTGGTGATGAAGATACTCAGTTGATGAAGATACTCTGTTGCTGAGGATACTCTGGTGATGAAGATACTCTGTTGATGAAGATACTCTGGTGATGAGGATACTCTGGTGGTGAGGATACTCTGGTGACGAGGATACTCAGGTGATGAGGATACTCTGGTGATGAGAATACTCTGGTGATGAAGATACTCTGGTGATGAGGATACTCTGGTGGTGAGGATACTCTGCTGAAGAGGATACTCTGGTGAAGAGGATGCTCTGGTGGTGAGCATACTCTGGTGATGAGGATACTCTGGTGGTGAGGATACTCTGGTGATGAGGATACTCTGGTGATGAAGATACTCTGGTGATGAGGATACTCTGGTGGTGAGGATACTCTGGTGACGAGGATACTCTGGTGATGAGGATACTCTGGTGATGAGGATACTCTGGTGATGAGGATACTCTGTTGATGAGGATACTCTGTTGATGAAGATACTCTGTTGATGAGGATACTCTGGTGATAAAGATACTCTGGTGATGATGATAATCTGGTGATGTAGATACTCTGGTGATGATGATACTCTGGTGACGAGGATACTCTGGTGGTGAGGATACTCTGCTGATGAGGATACTCTGGTGATGAGGATACTCTGGTGATGAGGATACTCTGGTGATGTAGATACTCTGGTGATGATGATAATCTGGTGATGAGGATACTCTGGTGATGTAGATACTCTGGTGATGATGATAATCTGGTGATGTAGATACTCTGGTGATGATGATAATCTGGTGATGAGGATACTCTGGTGGTGAGGATACTCTGGTGATGAGGATACTCTGCTGAAGAGGATACTCTGGTGAAGAGGATGCTCTGGTGGCGAGGATACTCTGGTGATGAGGATACTCTGGTGGTGAGGATACTCTGGTGATGAGGATACTCTGGTGGTGAGGATACTCTGGTGATGAGGATACTCTGATGATGAGGATCATCTGGTGATGAGGATACTCTGTTGATGAAGATACTCTGGTGATGAGGATACTCTGGTGATGAGGATACTCTGTTGATGAAGATACTCTGTTGATGAGGATACTCTGGTGATAAAGATACTCTGGTGATGATGATAATCTGGTGATGTAGATACTCTGGTACTGATGATACTCTGGTGATGTAGATACTCTGGTGATGATGATAATCTGGTGATGAGGATACTCTGGTGATGTAGATACTCTGGTGATGATGATAATCTGGTGATGTAGATACTCTGTTGATGAGGATACTCTGGTGATGTAGATACTCTGGTGATGATGATAATCTGGTGATGAGGATACTCTGGTGGTGAGGATACTCTGGTGATGAGGATACTCTGGTGATGAAGATTACTCTGGTGATGAGGATATTCTGGTGGTGAGGATACTCTGGTGACGGGGATACTCTGGTGATGAGGATACTCTGGTGATGAGGATACTCTGGTGATGAAGATACTCTGTTGATGAGGATACTCTGGTGATGTAGATACTCTGGTGATGATGATAATCTGGTGATGAGGATACTCTGGTGATGTAGATACTCTGGTGGTGAGGATACTCAGGTGATGAGGATACTCTGGTGATGAAGAGACTCTGCTGAAGAGGATACTCTGGTGAAGAGGATGCTCTGGTGGCGAGCATACTCTGGTGATGAGGATACTCTGGTGGTGAGGATACTCTGGTGAAGAGGATACTCTTGTGATGAGGATACTCTGGTGATGAGGATACTCTGGTGACGAGGATACTCTGGTGGTGAGGATACTCTTGTGAAGAGGATACTCTTGTGATGAGGATACTCTGGTGGTGAGGATACTCTGGTGATGAGGATACTCTGGTGATGAGGATACTCTGTTGATGAGGATACTCTGGTGGTGAGGATACTCTGCTGATGAGGATACTCTGGTGATGAGGATACTCTGGTGATGAGGTTACTCTGGTGGTGAGTATACTCAAGTGGTGAGGATACTCTGGTGAAGAGGATACTCTTGTGATGAGGATACTCTGGTGATGAGGATACTCTGGTGATGAAGATACTCAGGTGATGAGGATACTCTGGTGGTGAGGATACTCTGGTGACGAGGATACTCTGGTGATGAAGATACTCTGTTGATGAGGATACTCTGGTGATGAAGATACTCTGTTGATGAGGATACTCTGGTGATGTAGATACTCTGGTGATGAAGATACTCTGTTGATGAGGATACTCTGGTGATGTAGATACTCTGGTGATGATGATAATCTGGTAATGAGGATACTCTGGTGATGTAGATACTCTGGTGGTGAGGATACTCAGGTGATGAGGATACTCTGGTGATGAAGAGACTCTGCTGAAGAGGATACTCTGGTGAAGAGGATGCTCTGGTGGCGAGCATACTCTGGTGATGAGGATACTCTGGTGGTGAGGATACTCTGGTGAAGAGGATACTCTTGTGATGAGGATACTCTGGTGATGAGGATACTCTGGTGACGAGGATACTCTGGTGGTGAGGATACTCTGGTGAAGAGGATACTCTTGTGATGAGGATACTCTGGTGGTGAGGATACTCTGGTGATGAGGATACTCTGGTGATGAGGATACTCTGATGATGAGGATCATCTGGTGATGAGGATACTCTGATGATGAGGATCATCTGGTGATGAGGATACTCTGGTGATGAGGATACTCTGGTGATGAAGATACTCTGTTGCTGAAGATACTCTGTTGCTGAGGATACTCTGGTGATGAAGATACTCTGTTGATGAAGATACTCTGGTGATGAGGATACTCTGATGGTGAGGATACTCTGGTGACGAGGATACTCAGGTGATGAGGATACTCTGGTGATGAGGATACTCTGGTGATGAAGATACTCTGGTGATGAGGATACTCTGGTGGTGAGGATACTCTGGTGATGAGGATACTCTGGTGATGAGGATACTCTGATGATGAGGATCATCTGGTGATGAGGATACTCTGATGATGAGGATCATCTGGTGATGAGGATACTCTGGTGATGAGGATACTCTGGTGATGAAGATACTCAGTTGATGAAGATACTCTGTTGCTGAGGATACTCTGGTGATGAAGATACTCTGTTGATGAAGATACTCTGGTGATGAGGATACTCTGGTGGTGAGGATACTCTGGTGACGAGGATACTCAGGTGATGAGGATACTCTGGTGATGAGAATACTCTGGTGATGAAGATACTCTGGTGATGAGGATACTCTGGTGGTGAGGATACTCTGCTGAAGAGGATACTCTGGTGAAGAGGATGCTCTGGTGGTGAGCATACTCTGGTGATGAGGATACTCTGGTGGTGAGGATACTCTGGTGATGAGGATACTCTGGTGATGAAGATACTCTGGTGATGAGGATACTCTGGTGGTGAGGATACTCTGGTGACGAGGATACTCTGGTGATGAGGATACTCTGGTGATGAGGATACTCTGGTGATGAGGATACTCTGTTGATGAGGATACTCTGTTGATGAAGATACTCTGTTGATGAGGATACTCTGGTGATAAAGATACTCTGGTGATGATGATAATCTGGTGATGTAGATACTCTGGTGATGATGATACTCTGGTGACGAGGATACTCTGGTGGTGAGGATACTCTGCTGATGAGGATACTCTGGTGATGAGGATACTCTGGTGATGAGGATACTCTGGTGATGTAGATACTCTGGTGATGATGATAATCTGGTGATGAGGATACTCTGGTGATGTAGATACTCTGGTGATGATGATAATCTGGTGATGTAGATACTCTGGTGATGATGATAATCTGGTGATGAGGATACTCTGGTGGTGAGGATACTCTGGTGATGAGGATACTCTGCTGAAGAGGATACTCTGGTGAAGAGGATGCTCTGGTGGCGAGGATACTCTGGTGATGAGGATACTCTGGTGGTGAGGATACTCTGGTGATGAGGATACTCTGGTGGTGAGGATACTCTGGTGATGAGGATACTCTGATGATGAGGATCATCTGGTGATGAGGATACTCTGTTGATGAAGATACTCTGGTGATGAGGATACTCTGGTGATGAGGATACTCTGGTGATGAAGATACTCTGGTGATGAGGATACTCTGGTGGTGAGGATACTTTGGTGATGAGGATACTCTGGTGATGAAGATACTCTGTTGATGAGGATACTCTAGTGATGAAGATACTCTGTTGATGAGGATACTCTGGTGATGTAGATACTCTGGTGATGATTCTGGTGATGAGGATACTCTGGTGATGAAGATACTCTGGTGATGAGGATACTCTGGTGATGAAGATACTCTGTTGATGAGGATACTCTGGTGATGTAGATACTCTGGTGATGATGATAAATCTGGTGATGAGGATACTCTGGTGGTGAGGATACTCTGGTGATGAGGATACTCTGGTGATGAAGATCCTCTGGTGATGAGGATACTCTGGTGGTGAGGATACTCTGGTGACGAGGATACTCTGGTGATGAGGATACTCTGGTGATGAGGATACTCTGTTGATGTAGATACTCTGGTGATGATGATAATCTGGTGATGAGGATACTCTGGTGATGTAGATACTCTGGTGATGATGACAATCTGGTGATGAGGACACTCTGGTGATGAGGATACTCTGGTGAAGAGGATACTCTGTTGATGAGGATACTCTGTTGATGAAGATACTCTGTTGATGAGGATACTCTGGTGATGTAAATACTCTGGTGATGATGATAATCTGGTGATGAGGATACTCTGGTGGTGAGGATACTCTGGTGATGAGGATACTCTGGTGATGAAGATACTCTTGTGGTGAGGATACTCTGGTGGTGAGGATACTCTGGTGATGAGGATACTCTGGTGAAGAGGATACTCTGGTGGTGAGGATACACTGGTGATGAGGATACTCTCGTGAAGAGGATACTCTGTTGATGAGGATACTCTGTTGATGAAGATACTCTGGTGATGAGGATACTCTGATTATGAGGATCATCTGGTGATGAAGAAACTCTGGTGATGAGGATACTCTGTTGATGAAGATACTCTGGTGATGTGGATAATCTGGTGATACAAATAGTATGGTGATGAGGATGCTCTGATGATGAGGATCATCTGGTGATGAGGATACTCTGTTGATGAGGATGCTCTGATGATGAGGATCATCTGGTGATGAGGATACTCTGTTGATGAGGATACTCTGTTGATGAAGATACTCTGGTGATGAGGATACTCTGGTGATGAGGATACTCTGGTGATGAAGATACTCTGGTGATGAGGATACTCTGGTGGTGAGGATACTCTGGTGATGAGGATACTCTGGTGATGAAGATACTCTGTTGATGAAGATACTCTGGTGATGAAGATACTCTGGTGATGAGGATACTCTGGTAGTGAGAATACTCTGGTGACGAGGATACTCTGGTGATGAAGATACTCTGGTGGTGAGGATACTCTGGTGACGAGGATACTCTGGTGATGAGAATGCTCTGGTGATGAAGATACTCTGGTGATGAGGATACTCTGGTGGTGAGGATACTCTGGTGATGAGGATACTCTGGTGATGTAGATACTCTGGTGATGATGATAATCTGGTGATGAGGATACTCTGGTGATGTAGATACTCTGGTGATGATGATAATCTGGTGATGTAGATACTCTGGTGATGATGATACTCTGGTGATGAGGATACTCTGGTGGTGAGGATACTCTGGTGATGAGGATACTCTGCTGAAGAGGATACTCTGGTGAAGAGGATGCTCTGGTGGCGAGGATACTCTGGTGATGAGGATACTCTGGTGGTGAGGATACTCTGGTGAAGAGGATACTCTTGTGATGAGGATACTATGGTGGTGAGGATGCTCTGGTGATGAGGATACTCTGGTGGTGAGGATACTCTGGTGATGAGGATACTCTGATGATGAGGATCATCTGGTGATGAGGATACTCTGTTGATGAGGATACTCTGTTGATGAGGATACTCTGTTGATGAAGATACTCTGGTGATGAGGATACTCTGGTGAGGAGGATACTCTGGTGGTGAGGATACTGTGGTGACGAGGATACTCTGGTGACGAAGATACTCTGTTGATGAGGATACTCTGGTGATGAAGATACTCTGTTGATGAGGATACTCTGGTGATGTAGATACTCTGGTGATGATGATAATCTGGTGATGAGGATACTCTGGTGGTGAGGATACTCAGGTGATGAGGATACTCTGGTGATGAGGATACTCTGGTGATGAAGATACTCTGGTGATGAGGATACTCTGGTGGTGAGGATACTCTGGTGATGAGGATACTCTGGTGATGAGGATACTCTGGTGATGATGATAATCTGGTGATGTAGATACTCTGGTGATGATGATACTCTGGTGACGAGGATACTCTGGTGGTGAGGATACTCTGCTGATGAGGATACTCTGGTGATGAGGATACTCTGGTGATGAGGATACTCTGGTGATGTAGATACTCTGGTGATGATGATAATCTGGTGATGAGGATACTCTGGTGATGTAGATACTCTGGTGATGATGATAATCTGGTGGTGAGGATACTCTGGTGAAGAGGATACTCTGTTGATGAGAATGCTCTGGTGATGAAGATACTCTGGTGATGAGGATACTCTGGTGGTGAGGATACTCTGGTGATGAGGATACTCTGGTGATGTAGATACTCTGGTGATGATGATAATCTGGTGATGAGGATACTCTGGTGATGTAGATACTCTGGTGATGATGATAATCTGGTGATGTAGATACTCTGGTGATGATGATACTCTGGTGATGAGGATACTCTGGTGGTGAGGATACTCTGGTGATGAGGATACTCTGCTGAAGAGGATACTCTGGTGAAGAGGATGCTCTGGTGGCGAGGATACTCTGGTAATGAGGATACTCTGGTGGTGAGGATACTCTGGTGAAGAGGATACTCTTGTGATGAGGATACTATGGTGGTGAGGATGCTCTGGTGATGAGGATACTCTGGTGGTGAGGATACTCTGGTGATGAGGATACTCTGATGATGAGGATCATCTGGTGATGAGGATATTCTGTTGATGAGGATACTCTGTTGATGAGGATACTCTGTTGATGAAGATACTCTGGTGATGAGGATACTCTGGTGAGGAGGATACTCTGGTGGTGAGGATACTGTGGTGACGAGGATACTCTGGTGACGAAGATACTCTGTTGATGAGGATACTCTGGTGATGAAGATACTCTGTTGATGAGGATACTCTGGTGATGTAGATACTCTGGTGATGATGATAATATGGTGATGAGGATACTCTGGTGGTGAGGATACTCAGGTGATGAGGATACTCTGGTGATGAGGATACTCTGGTGATGAAGATACTCTGGTGATGAGGATACTCTGGTGGTGAGGATACTCTGGTGATGAGGATACTCTGGTGATGAGGATACTCTGGTGATGATGATAATCTGGTGATGTAGATACTCTGGTGATGATGATACTCTGGTGACGAGGATACTCTGGTGGTGAGGATACTCTGCTGATGAGGATACTCTGGTGATGAGGATACTCTGGTGATGAGGATACTCTGGTGATGTAGATACTCTGGTGATGATGATAATCTGGTGATGAGGATACTCTGGTGATGTAGATACTCTGGTGATGATGATAATCTGGTGATGTAGATACTCTGGTGATGATGATAATCTGGTGATGAGGATACTCTGGTGGTGAGGATACTCTGGTGATGAGGATACTCTGCTGAAGAGGATACTCTGGTGAAGAGGATACTCTGTTGATGAGGATGCTCTGTTGATGAAGATACTCTGTTGATGAGGATACTCTGGTGATGTAGATACTCTGGTGATGATGATAATCTGGTGATGAGGATACTCTGTTGATGAGGATACTCTGGTGATGAAGATACTCTGTTGATGAGGATACTCTGGTGATGTAGATACTCTGGTGATGATGATAATCTGGTGATGAGGATACTCTGGTGGTGAGGATACTCAGGTGATGAGGATACTCTGGTGATGAGGATACTCTGGTGATGAAGATACTCTGGTGATGAGGATACTCTGGTGGTGAGGATACTCTGGTGATGAGGATACTCTGGTGATGAGGATACTCTGGTGATGATGATAATCTGGTGATGTAGATACTCTGGTGATGATGATACTCTGGTGACGAGGATACTCTGGTGATGAGGATACTCTGGTGATGTAGATACTCTGGTGATGATGATAATCTGGTGATGAGGATACTCTGGTGATGTAGATACTCTGGTGATGATGATAATCTGGTGATGTAGATACTCTGGTGATGATGATAATCTGGTGATGAGGATACTCTGGTGGTGAGGATACTCTGGTGATGAGGATACTCTGCTGAAGAGGATACTCTGGTGAAGAGGATACTCTGTTGATGAGGATGCTCTGTTGATGAAGATACTCTGTTGATGAGGATACTCTGGTGATGTAGATACTCTGGTGATGATGATAATCTGGTGATGAGGATACTCTGTTGATGAGGATACTCTGGTGATGAAGATACTCTGTTGATGAGGATACTCTGGTGATGTAGATACTCTGGTGATGATGATAATCTGGTGATGAGGATACTCTGGTGGTGAGGATACTCAGGTGATGAGGATACTCTGGTGATGAGGATACTCTGGTGATGAAGATACTCTGGTGATGAGGATACTCTGGTGGTGAGGATACTCTGGTGATGAGGATACTCTGGTGATGAGGATACTCTGGTGATGATGATAATCTGGTGATGTAGATACTCTGGTGATGATGATACTCTGGTGACGAGGATACTCTGGTGGTGAGGATACTCTGCTGATGAGGATACTCTGGTGATGAGGATACTCTGGTGATGAGGATACTCTGGTGATGTAGATACTCTGGTGATGATGATAATCTGGTGATGAGGATACTCTCGTGATGTAGATACTCTGGTGATGATGATAATCTGGTGGTGAGGATACTCTGGTGAAGAGGATACTCTGTTGATGAGAATGCTCTGGTGATGAAGATACTCTGGTGATGAGGATACTCTGGTGGTGAGGATACTCTGGTGATGAGGATACTCTGGTGATGTAGATACTCTGGTGATGATGATAATCTGGTGATGAGGATACTCTGGTGATGTAGATACTCTGGTGATGATGATAATCTGGTGATGTAGATACTCTGGTGATGATGATACTCTGGTGATGAGGATACTCTGGTGGTGAGGATACTCTGGTGATGAGGATACTCTGCTGAAGAGGATACTCTGGTGAAGAGGATGCTCTGGTGGCGAGGATACTCTGGTGATGAGGATACTCTGGTGGTGAGGATACTCTGGTGAAGAGGATACTCTTGTGATGAGGATACTATGGTGGTGAGGATGCTCTGGTGATGAGGATACTCTGGTGGTGAGGATACTCTGGTGATGAGGATACTCTGATGATGAGGATCATCTGGTGATGAGGATACTCTGTTGATGAGGATACTCTGTTGATGAGGATACTCTGTTGATGAAGATACTCTGGTGATGAGGATACTCTGGTGATGATGATAATCTGGTGATGTAGATACTCTGGTGATGATGATACTCTGGTGACGAGGATACTCTGGTGGTGAGGATACTCTGCTGATGAGGATACTCTGGTGATGAGGATACTCTGGTGATGAGGATACTCTGGTGATGTAGATACTCTGGTGATGATGATAATCTGGTGATGATGATACTCTGGTGATGTAGATACTCTGGTGATGATGATAATCTGGTGATGTAGATACTCTGGTGATGATGATAATCTGGTGATGAGGATACTCTGGTGGTGAGGATACTCTGGTGATGAGGATACTCTGCTGAAGAGGATACTCTGGTGAAGAGGATACTCTGTTGATGTAGATACTCTGGTGATGATGATAATCTGGTGATGAGGATACTCTGGTGATGTAGATACTCTGGTGATGATGACAATCTGGTGATGAGGACACTCTGGTGATGAGGATACTCTGGTGAAGAGGATACTCTGTTGATGAGGATACTCTGTTGATGAAGATACTCTGTTGATGAGGATACTCTGGTGATGTAAATACTCTGGTGATGATGATAATCTGGTGATGAGGATACTCTGGTGGTGAGGATACTCTGGTGATGAGGATACTCTGGTGATGAAGATACTCTTGTGGTGAGGATACTCTGGTGGTGAGGATACTCTGGTGATGAGGATACTCTGGTGAAGAGGATACTCTGGTGGTGAGGATACACTGGTGATGAGGATACTCTCGTGAAGAGGATACTCTGTTGATGAGGATACTCTGTTGATGAAGATACTCTGGTGATGAGGATACTCTGATTATGAGGATCATCTGGTGATGAAGAAACTCTGGTGATGAGGATACTCTGTTGATGAAGATACTCTGGTGATGTGGATAATCTGGTGATACAAATAGTATGGTGATGAGGATGCTCTGATGATGAGGATCATCTGGTGATGAGGATACTCTGTTGATGAGGATGCTCTGATGATGAGGATCATCTGGTGATGAGGATACTCTGTTGATGAGGATACTCTGTTGATGAAGATACTCTGGTGATGAGGATACTCTGGTGATGAGGATACTCTGGTGATGAAGATACTCTGGTGATGAGGATACTCTGGTGGTGAGGATACTCTGGTGATGAGGATACTCTGGTGATGAAGATACTCTGTTGATGAAGATACTCTGGTGATGAAGATACTCTGGTGATGAGGATACTCTGGTAGTGAGAATACTCTGGTGACGAGGATACTCTGGTGATGAAGATACTCTGGTGGTGAGGATACTCTGGTGACGAGGATACTCTGGTGATGAGAATGCTCTGGTGATGAAGATACTCTGGTGATGAGGATACTCTGGTGGTGAGGATACTCTGGTGATGAGGATACTCTGGTGATGTAGATACTCTGGTGATGATGATAATCTGGTGATGAGGATACTCTGGTGATGTAGATACTCTGGTGATGATGATAATCTGGTGATGTAGATACTCTGGTGATGATGATACTCTGGTGATGAGGATACTCTGGTGGTGAGGATACTCTGGTGATGAGGATACTCTGCTGAAGAGGATACTCTGGTGAAGAGGATGCTCTGGTGGCGAGGATACTCTGGTGATGAGGATACTCTGGTGGTGAGGATACTCTGGTGAAGAGGATACTCTTGTGATGAGGATACTATGGTGGTGAGGATGCTCTGGTGATGAGGATACTCTGGTGGTGAGGATACTCTGGTGATGAGGATACTCTGATGATGAGGATCATCTGGTGATGAGGATACTCTGTTGATGAGGATACTCTGTTGATGAGGATACTCTGTTGATGAAGATACTCTGGTGATGAGGATACTCTGGTGAGGAGGATACTCTGGTGGTGAGGATACTGTGGTGACGAGGATACTCTGGTGACGAAGATACTCTGTTGATGAGGATACTCTGGTGATGAAGATACTCTGTTGATGAGGATACTCTGGTGATGTAGATACTCTGGTGATGATGATAATCTGGTGATGAGGATACTCTGGTGGTGAGGATACTCAGGTGATGAGGATACTCTGGTGATGAGGATACTCTGGTGATGAAGATACTCTGGTGATGAGGATACTCTGGTGGTGAGGATACTCTGGTGATGAGGATACTCTGGTGATGAGGATACTCTGGTGATGATGATAATCTGGTGATGTAGATACTCTGGTGATGATGATACTCTGGTGACGAGGATACTCTGGTGGTGAGGATACTCTGCTGATGAGGATACTCTGGTGATGAGGATACTCTGGTGATGAGGATACTCTGGTGATGTAGATACTCTGGTGATGATGATAATCTGGTGATGAGGATACTCTGGTGATGTAGATACTCTGGTGATGATGATAATCTGGTGGTGAGGATACTCTGGTGAAGAGGATACTCTGTTGATGAGAATGCTCTGGTGATGAAGATACTCTGGTGATGAGGATACTCTGGTGGTGAGGATACTCTGGTGATGAGGATACTCTGGTGATGTAGATACTCTGGTGATGATGATAATCTGGTGATGAGGATACTCTGGTGATGTAGATACTCTGGTGATGATGATAATCTGGTGATGTAGATACTCTGGTGATGATGATACTCTGGTGATGAGGATACTCTGGTGGTGAGGATACTCTGGTGATGAGGATACTCTGCTGAAGAGGATACTCTGGTGAAGAGGATGCTCTGGTGGCGAGGATACTCTGGTAATGAGGATACTCTGGTGGTGAGGATACTCTGGTGAAGAGGATACTCTTGTGATGAGGATACTATGGTGGTGAGGATGCTCTGGTGATGAGGATACTCTGGTGGTGAGGATACTCTGGTGATGAGGATACTCTGATGATGAGGATCATCTGGTGATGAGGATATTCTGTTGATGAGGATACTCTGTTGATGAGGATACTCTGTTGATGAAGATACTCTGGTGATGAGGATACTCTGGTGAGGAGGATACTCTGGTGGTGAGGATACTGTGGTGACGAGGATACTCTGGTGACGAAGATACTCTGTTGATGAGGATACTCTGGTGATGAAGATACTCTGTTGATGAGGATACTCTGGTGATGTAGATACTCTGGTGATGATGATAATATGGTGATGAGGATACTCTGGTGGTGAGGATACTCAGGTGATGAGGATACTCTGGTGATGAGGATACTCTGGTGATGAAGATACTCTGGTGATGAGGATACTCTGGTGGTGAGGATACTCTGGTGATGAGGATACTCTGGTGATGAGGATACTCTGGTGATGATGATAATCTGGTGATGTAGATACTCTGGTGATGATGATACTCTGGTGACGAGGATACTCTGGTGGTGAGGATACTCTGCTGATGAGGATACTCTGGTGATGAGGATACTCTGGTGATGAGGATACTCTGGTGATGTAGATACTCTGGTGATGATGATAATCTGGTGATGAGGATACTCTGGTGATGTAGATACTCTGGTGATGATGATAATCTGGTGATGTAGATACTCTGGTGATGATGATAATCTGGTGATGAGGATACTCTGGTGGTGAGGATACTCTGGTGATGAGGATACTCTGCTGAAGAGGATACTCTGGTGAAGAGGATACTCTGTTGATGAGGATGCTCTGTTGATGAAGATACTCTGTTGATGAGGATACTCTGGTGATGTAGATACTCTGGTGATGATGATAATCTGGTGATGAGGATACTCTGTTGATGAGGATACTCTGGTGATGAAGATACTCTGTTGATGAGGATACTCTGGTGATGTAGATACTCTGGTGATGATGATAATCTGGTGATGAGGATACTCTGGTGGTGAGGATACTCAGGTGATGAGGATACTCTGGTGATGAGGATACTCTGGTGATGAAGATACTCTGGTGATGAGGATACTCTGGTGGTGAGGATACTCTGGTGATGAGGATACTCTGGTGATGAGGATACTCTGGTGATGATGATAATCTGGTGATGTAGATACTCTGGTGATGATGATACTCTGGTGACGAGGATACTCTGGTGGTGAGGATACTCTGCTGATGAGGATACTCTGGTGATGAGGATACTCTGGTGATGAGGATACTCTGGTGATGTAGATACTCTGGTGATGATGATAATCTGGTGATGAGGATACTCTCGTGATGTAGATACTCTGGTGATGATGATAATCTGGTGGTGAGGATACTCTGGTGAAGAGGATACTCTGTTGATGAGAATGCTCTGGTGATGAAGATACTCTGGTGATGAGGATACTCTGGTGGTGAGGATACTCTGGTGATGAGGATACTCTGTTGATGAGGATACTCTGTTGATGAGGATACTCTGTTGATGAAGATACTCTGGTGATGAGGATACTCTGGTGAGGAGGATACTCTGGTGGTGAGGATACTGTGGTGACGAGGATACTCTGGTGACGAAGATACTCTGTTGATGAGGATACTCTGGTGATGAAGATACTCTGTTGATGAGGATACTCTGGTGATGTAGATACTCTGGTGATGATGATAATCTGGTGATGAGGATACTCTGGTGGTGAGGATACTCAGGTGATGAGGATACTCTGGTGATGAGGATACTCTGGTGATGAAGATACTCTGGTGATGAGGATACTCTGGTGGTGAGGATACTCTGGTGATGAGGATACTCTGGTGATGAGGATACTCTGGTGATGATGATAATCTGGTGATGTAGATACTCTGGTGATGATGATACTCTGGTGACGAGGATACTCTGGTGGTGAGGATACTCTGCTGATGAGGATACTCTGGTGATGAGGATACTCTGGTGATGAGGATACTCTGGTGATGTAGATACTCTGGTGATGATGATAATCTGGTGATGAGGATACTCTGGTGATGTAGATACTCTGGTGATGATGATAATCTGGTGGTGAGGATACTCTGGTGAAGAGGATACTCTGTTGATGAGAATGCTCTGGTGATGAAGATACTCTGGTGATGAGGATACTCTGGTGGTGAGGATACTCTGGTGATGAGGATACTCTGGTGATGTAGATACTCTGGTGATGATGATAATCTGGTGATGAGGATACTCTGGTGATGTAGATACTCTGGTGATGATGATAATCTGGTGATGTAGATACTCTGGTGATGATGATACTCTGGTGATGAGGATATTCTGTTGATGAGGATACTCTGTTGATGAGGATACTCTGTTGATGAAGATACTCTGGTGATGAGGATACTCTGGTGAGGAGGATACTCTGGTGGTGAGGATACTGTGGTGACGAGGATACTCTGGTGACGAAGATACTCTGTTGATGAGGATACTCTGGTGATGAAGATACTCTGTTGATGAGGATACTCTGGTGATGTAGATACTCTGGTGATGATGATAATATGGTGATGAGGATACTCTGGTGGTGAGGATACTCAGGTGATGAGGATACTCTGGTGATGAGGATACTCTGGTGATGAAGATACTCTGGTGATGAGGATACTCTGGTGGTGAGGATACTCTGGTGATGAGGATACTCTGGTGATGAGGATACTCTGGTGATGATGATAATCTGGTGATGTAGATACTCTGGTGATGATGATACTCTGGTGACGAGGATACTCTGGTGGTGAGGATACTCTGCTGATGAGGATACTCTGGTGATGAGGATACTCTGGTGATGAGGATACTCTGGTGATGTAGATACTCTGGTGATGATGATAATCTGGTGATGAGGATACTCTGGTGATGTAGATACTCTGGTGATGATGATAATCTGGTGATGTAGATACTCTGGTGATGATGATAATCTGGTGATGAGGATACTCTGGTGGTGAGGATACTCTGGTGATGAGGATACTCTGCTGAAGAGGATACTCTGGTGAAGAGGATACTCTGTTGATGAGGATGCTCTGTTGATGAAGATACTCTGTTGATGAGGATACTCTGGTGATGTAGATACTCTGGTGATGATGATAATCTGGTGATGAGGATACTCTGTTGATGAGGATACTCTGGTGATGAAGATACTCTGTTGATGAGGATACTCTGGTGATGTAGATACTCTGGTGATGATGATAATCTGGTGATGAGGATACTCTGGTGGTGAGGATACTCAGGTGATGAGGATACTCTGGTGATGAGGATACTCTGGTGATGAAGATACTCTGGTGATGAGGATACTCTGGTGGTGAGGATACTCTGGTGATGAGGATACTCTGGTGATGAGGATACTCTGGTGATGATGATAATCTGGTGATGTAGATACTCTGGTGATGATGATACTCTGGTGACGAGGATACTCTGGTGATGAGGATACTCTGGTGATGTAGATACTCTGGTGATGATGATAATCTGGTGATGAGGATACTCTGGTGATGTAGATACTCTGGTGATGATGATAATCTGGTGATGTAGATACTCTGGTGATGATGATAATCTGGTGATGAGGATACTCTGGTGGTGAGGATACTCTGGTGATGAGGATACTCTGCTGAAGAGGATACTCTGGTGAAGAGGATACTCTGTTGATGAGGATGCTCTGTTGATGAAGATACTCTGTTGATGAGGATACTCTGGTGATGTAGATACTCTGGTGATGATGATAATCTGGTGATGAGGATACTCTGTTGATGAGGATACTCTGGTGATGAAGATACTCTGTTGATGAGGATACTCTGGTGATGTAGATACTCTGGTGATGATGATAATCTGGTGATGAGGATACTCTGGTGGTGAGGATACTCAGGTGATGAGGATACTCTGGTGATGAGGATACTCTGGTGATGAAGATACTCTGGTGATGAGGATACTCTGGTGGTGAGGATACTCTGGTGATGAGGATACTCTGGTGATGAGGATACTCTGGTGATGATGATAATCTGGTGATGTAGATACTCTGGTGATGATGATACTCTGGTGACGAGGATACTCTGGTGGTGAGGATACTCTGCTGATGAGGATACTCTGGTGATGAGGATACTCTGGTGATGAGGATACTCTGGTGATGTAGATACTCTGGTGATGATGATAATCTGGTGATGAGGATACTCTCGTGATGTAGATACTCTGGTGATGATGATAATCTGGTGGTGAGGATACTCTGGTGAAGAGGATACTCTGTTGATGAGAATGCTCTGGTGATGAAGATACTCTGGTGATGAGGATACTCTGGTGGTGAGGATACTCTGGTGATGAGGATACTCTGGTGATGTAGATACTCTGGTGATGATGATAATCTGGTGATGAGGATACTCTGGTGATGTAGATACTCTGGTGATGATGATAATCTGGTGATGTAGATACTCTGGTGATGATGATACTCTGGTGATGAGGATACTCTGGTGGTGAGGATACTCTGGTGATGAGGATACTCTGCTGAAGAGGATACTCTGGTGAAGAGGATGCTCTGGTGGCGAGGATACTCTGGTGATGAGGATACTCTGGTGGTGAGGATACTCTGGTGAAGAGGATACTCTTGTGATGAGGATACTATGGTGGTGAGGATGCTCTGGTGATGAGGATACTCTGGTGGTGAGGATACTCTGGTGATGAGGATACTCTGATGATGAGGATCATCTGGTGATGAGGATACTCTGTTGATGAGGATACTCTGTTGATGAGGATACTCTGTTGATGAAGATACTCTGGTGATGAGGATACTCTGGTGATGATGATAATCTGGTGATGTAGATACTCTGGTGATGATGATACTCTGGTGACGAGGATACTCTGGTGGTGAGGATACTCTGCTGATGAGGATACTCTGGTGATGAGGATACTCTGGTGATGAGGATACTCTGGTGATGGAGATACTCTGGTGATGATGATAATCTGGTGATGATGATACTCTGGTGATGTAGATACTCTGGTGATGATGATAATCTGGTGATGTAGATACTCTGGTGATGATGATAATCTGGTGATGAGGATACTCTGGTGGTGAGGATACTCTGGTGATGAGGATACTCTGCTGAAGAGGATACTCTGGTGAAGAGGATACTCTGTTGATGTAGATACTCTGGTGATGATGATAATCTGGTGATGAGGATACTCTGGTGATGTAGATACTCTGGTGATGATGACAATCTGGTGATGAGGACACTCTGGTGATGAGGATACTCTGGTGAAGAGGATACTCTGTTGATGAGGATACTCTGTTGATGAAGATACTCTGTTGATGAGGATACTCTGGTGATGTAAATACTCTGGTGATGATGATAATCTGGTGATGAGGATACTCTGGTGGTGAGGATACTCTGGTGATGAGGATACTCTGGTGATGAAGATACTCTTGTGGTGAGGATACTCTGGTGGTGAGGATACTCTGGTGATGAGGATACTCTGGTGAAGAGGATACTCTGGTGGTGAGGATACACTGGTGATGAGGATACTCTCGTGAAGAGGATACTCTGTTGATGAGGATACTCTGTTGATGAAGATACTCTGGTGATGAGGATACTCTGATTATGAGGATCATCTGGTGATGAAGAAACTCTGGTGATGAGGATACTCTGTTGATGAAGATACTCTGGTGATGTGGATAATCTGGTGATACAAATAGTATGGTGATGAGGATGCTCTGATGATGAGGATCATCTGGTGATGAGGATACTCTGTTGATGAGGATGCTCTGATGATGAGGATCATCTGGTGATGAGGATACTCTGTTGATGAGGATACTCTGTTGATGAAGATACTCTGGTGATGAGGATACTCTGGTGATGAGGATACTCTGGTGATGAAGATACTCTGGTGATGAGGATACTCTGGTGGTGAGGATACTCTGGTGATGAGGATACTCTGGTGATGAAGATACTCTGTTGATGAAGATACTCTGGTGATGAAGATACTCTGGTGATGAGGATACTCTGGTAGTGAGAATACTCTGGTGACGAGGATACTCTGGTGATGAAGATACTCTGGTGGTGAGGATACTCTGGTGACGAGGATACTCTGGTGATGAGAATGCTCTGGTGATGAAGATACTCTGGTGATGAGGATACTCTGGTGGTGAGGATACTCTGGTGATGAGGATACTCTGGTGATGTAGATACTCTGGTGATGATGATAATCTGGTGATGAGGATACTCTGGTGATGTAGATACTCTGGTGATGATGATAATCTGGTGATGTAGATACTCTGGTGATGATGATACTCTGGTGATGAGGATACTCTGGTGGTGAGGATACTCTGGTGATGAGGATACTCTGCTGAAGAGGATACTCTGGTGAAGAGGATGCTCTGGTGGCGAGGATACTCTGGTGATGAGGATACTCTGGTGGTGAGGATACTCTGGTGAAGAGGATACTCTTGTGATGAGGATACTATGGTGGTGAGGATGCTCTGGTGATGAGGATACTCTGGTGGTGAGGATACTCTGGTGATGAGGATACTCTGATGATGAGGATCATCTGGTGATGAGGATACTCTGTTGATGAGGATACTCTGTTGATGAGGATACTCTGTTGATGAAGATACTCTGGTGATGAGGATACTCTGGTGAGGAGGATACTCTGGTGGTGAGGATACTGTGGTGACGAGGATACTCTGGTGACGAAGATACTCTGTTGATGAGGATACTCTGGTGATGAAGATACTCTGTTGATGAGGATACTCTGGTGATGTAGATACTCTGGTGATGATGATAATCTGGTGATGAGGATACTCTGGTGGTGAGGATACTCAGGTGATGAGGATACTCTGGTGATGAGGATACTCTGGTGATGAAGATACTCTGGTGATGAGGATACTCTGGTGGTGAGGATACTCTGGTGATGAGGATACTCTGGTGATGAGGATACTCTGGTGATGATGATAATCTGGTGATGTAGATACTCTGGTGATGATGATACTCTGGTGACGAGGATACTCTGGTGGTGAGGATACTCTGCTGATGAGGATACTCTGGTGATGAGGATACTCTGGTGATGAGGATACTCTGGTGATGTAGATACTCTGGTGATGATGATAATCTGGTGATGAGGATACTCTGGTGATGTAGATACTCTGGTGATGATGATAATCTGGTGGTGAGGATACTCTGGTGAAGAGGATACTCTGTTGATGAGAATGCTCTGGTGATGAAGATACTCTGGTGATGAGGATACTCTGGTGGTGAGGATACTCTGGTGATGAGGATACTCTGGTGATGTAGATACTCTGGTGATGATGATAATCTGGTGATGAGGATACTCTGGTGATGTAGATACTCTGGTGATGATGATAATCTGGTGATGTAGATACTCTGGTGATGATGATACTCTGGTGATGAGGATACTCTGGTGGTGAGGATACTCTGGTGATGAGGATACTCTGCTGAAGAGGATACTCTGGTGAAGAGGATGCTCTGGTGGCGAGGATACTCTGGTAATGAGGATACTCTGGTGGTGAGGATACTCTGGTGAAGAGGATACTCTTGTGATGAGGATACTATGGTGGTGAGGATGCTCTGGTGATGAGGATACTCTGGTGGTGAGGATACTCTGGTGATGAGGATACTCTGATGATGAGGATCATCTGGTGATGAGGATATTCTGTTGATGAGGATACTCTGTTGATGAGGATACTCTGTTGATGAAGATACTCTGGTGATGAGGATACTCTGGTGAGGAGGATACTCTGGTGGTGAGGATACTGTGGTGACGAGGATACTCTGGTGACGAAGATACTCTGTTGATGAGGATACTCTGGTGATGAAGATACTCTGTTGATGAGGATACTCTGGTGATGTAGATACTCTGGTGATGATGATAATATGGTGATGAGGATACTCTGGTGGTGAGGATACTCAGGTGATGAGGATACTCTGGTGATGAGGATACTCTGGTGATGAAGATACTCTGGTGATGAGGATACTCTGGTGGTGAGGATACTCTGGTGATGAGGATACTCTGGTGATGAGGATACTCTGGTGATGATGATAATCTGGTGATGTAGATACTCTGGTGATGATGATACTCTGGTGACGAGGATACTCTGGTGGTGAGGATACTCTGCTGATGAGGATACTCTGGTGATGAGGATACTCTGGTGATGAGGATACTCTGGTGATGTAGATACTCTGGTGATGATGATAATCTGGTGATGAGGATACTCTGGTGATGTAGATACTCTGGTGATGATGATAATCTGGTGATGTAGATACTCTGGTGATGATGATAATCTGGTGATGAGGATACTCTGGTGGTGAGGATACTCTGGTGATGAGGATACTCTGCTGAAGAGGATACTCTGGTGAAGAGGATACTCTGTTGATGAGGATGCTCTGTTGATGAAGATACTCTGTTGATGAGGATACTCTGGTGATGTAGATACTCTGGTGATGATGATAATCTGGTGATGAGGATACTCTGTTGATGAGGATACTCTGGTGATGAAGATACTCTGTTGATGAGGATACTCTGGTGATGTAGATACTCTGGTGATGATGATAATCTGGTGATGAGGATACTCTGGTGGTGAGGATACTCAGGTGATGAGGATACTCTGGTGATGAGGATACTCTGGTGATGAAGATACTCTGGTGATGAGGATACTCTGGTGGTGAGGATACTCTGGTGATGAGGATACTCTGGTGATGAGGATACTCTGGTGATGATGATAATCTGGTGATGTAGATACTCTGGTGATGATGATACTCTGGTGACGAGGATACTCTGGTGGTGAGGATACTCTGCTGATGAGGATACTCTGGTGATGAGGATACTCTGGTGATGAGGATACTCTGGTGATGTAGATACTCTGGTGATGATGATAATCTGGTGATGAGGATACTCTCGTGATGTAGATACTCTGGTGATGATGATAATCTGGTGGTGAGGATACTCTGGTGAAGAGGATACTCTGTTGATGAGAATGCTCTGGTGATGAAGATACTCTGGTGATGAGGATACTCTGGTGGTGAGGATACTCTGGTGATGAGGATACTCTGTTGATGAGGATACTCTGTTGATGAGGATACTCTGTTGATGAAGATACTCTGGTGATGAGGATACTCTGGTGAGGAGGATACTCTGGTGGTGAGGATACTGTGGTGACGAGGATACTCTGGTGACGAAGATACTCTGTTGATGAGGATACTCTGGTGATGAAGATACTCTGTTGATGAGGATACTCTGGTGATGTAGATACTCTGGTGATGATGATAATCTGGTGATGAGGATACTCTGGTGGTGAGGATACTCAGGTGATGAGGATACTCTGGTGATGAGGATACTCTGGTGATGAAGATACTCTGGTGATGAGGATACTCTGGTGGTGAGGATACTCTGGTGATGAGGATACTCTGGTGATGAGGATACTCTGGTGATGATGATAATCTGGTGATGTAGATACTCTGGTGATGATGATACTCTGGTGACGAGGATACTCTGGTGGTGAGGATACTCTGCTGATGAGGATACTCTGGTGATGAGGATACTCTGGTGATGAGGATACTCTGGTGATGTAGATACTCTGGTGATGATGATAATCTGGTGATGAGGATACTCTGGTGATGTAGATACTCTGGTGATGATGATAATCTGGTGGTGAGGATACTCTGGTGAAGAGGATACTCTGTTGATGAGAATGCTCTGGTGATGAAGATACTCTGGTGATGAGGATACTCTGGTGGTGAGGATACTCTGGTGATGAGGATACTCTGGTGATGTAGATACTCTGGTGATGATGATAATCTGGTGATGAGGATACTCTGGTGATGTAGATACTCTGGTGATGATGATAATCTGGTGATGTAGATACTCTGGTGATGATGATACTCTGGTGATGAGGATACTCTGGTGGTGAGGATACTCTGGTGATGAGGATACTCTGCTGAAGAGGATACTCTGGTGAAGAGGATGCTCTGGTGGCGAGGATACTCTGGTAATGAGGATACTCTGGTGGTGAGGATACTCTGGTGAAGAGGATACTCTTGTGATGAGGATACTATGGTGGTGAGGATGCTCTGGTGATGAGGATACTCTGGTGGTGAGGATACTCTGGTGATGAGGATACTCTGATGATGAGGATCATCTGGTGATGAGGATATTCTGTTGATGAGGATACTCTGTTGATGAGGATACTCTGTTGATGAAGATACTCTGGTGATGAGGATACTCTGGTGAGGAGGATACTCTGGTGGTGAGGATACTGTGGTGACGAGGATACTCTGGTGACGAAGATACTCTGTTGATGAGGATACTCTGGTGATGAAGATACTCTGTTGATGAGGATACTCTGGTGATGTAGATACTCTGGTGATGATGATAATATGGTGATGAGGATACTCTGGTGGTGAGGATACTCAGGTGATGAGGATACTCTGGTGATGAGGATACTCTGGTGATGAAGATACTCTGGTGATGAGGATACTCTGGTGGTGAGGATACTCTGGTGATGAGGATACTCTGGTGATGAGGATACTCTGGTGATGATGATAATCTGGTGATGTAGATACTCTGGTGATGATGATACTCTGGTGACGAGGATACTCTGGTGGTGAGGATACTCTGCTGATGAGGATACTCTGGTGATGAGGATACTCTGGTGATGAGGATACTCTGGTGATGTAGATACTCTGGTGATGATGATAATCTGGTGATGAGGATACTCTGGTGATGTAGATACTCTGGTGATGATGATAATCTGGTGATGTAGATACTCTGGTGATGATGATAATCTGGTGATGAGGATACTCTGGTGGTGAGGATACTCTGGTGATGAGGATACTCTGCTGAAGAGGATACTCTGGTGAAGAGGATACTCTGTTGATGAGGATGCTCTGTTGATGAAGATACTCTGTTGATGAGGATACTCTGGTGATGTAGATACTCTGGTGATGATGATAATCTGGTGATGAGGATACTCTGTTGATGAGGATACTCTGGTGATGAAGATACTCTGTTGATGAGGATACTCTGGTGATGTAGATACTCTGGTGATGATGATAATCTGGTGATGAGGATACTCTGGTGGTGAGGATACTCAGGTGATGAGGATACTCTGGTGATGAGGATACTCTGGTGATGAAGATACTCTGGTGATGAGGATACTCTGGTGGTGAGGATACTCTGGTGATGAGGATACTCTGGTGATGAGGATACTCTGGTGATGATGATAATCTGGTGATGTAGATACTCTGGTGATGATGATACTCTGGTGACGAGGATACTCTGGTGGTGAGGATACTCTGCTGATGAGGATACTCTGGTGATGAGGATACTCTGGTGATGAGGATACTCTGGTGATGTAGATACTCTGGTGATGATGATAATCTGGTGATGAGGATACTCTCGTGATGTAGATACTCTGGTGATGATGATAATCTGGTGGTGAGGATACTCTGGTGAAGAGGATACTCTGTTGATGAGAATGCTCTGGTGATGAAGATACTCTGGTGATGAGGATACTCTGGTGGTGAGGATACTCTGGTGATGAGGATACTCTGGTGATGTAGATACTCTGGTGATGATGATAATCTGGTGATGAGGATACTCTGGTGATGTAGATACTCTGGTGATGATGATAATCTGGTGATGTAGATACTCTGGTGATGATGATACTCTGGTGATGAGGATACTCTGGTGGTGAGGATACTCTGGTGATGAGGATACTCTGCTGAAGAGGATACTCTGGTGAAGAGGATGCTCTGGTGGCGAGGATACTCTGGTAATGAGGATACTCTGGTGGTGAGGATACTCTGGTGAAGAGGATACTCTTGTGATGAGGATACTATGGTGGTGAGGATGCTCTGGTGATGAGGATACTCTGGTGGTGAGGATACTCTGGTGATGAGGATACTCTGATGATGAGGATCATCTGGTGATGAGGATATTCTGTTGATGAGGATACTCTGTTGATGAGGATACTCTGTTGATGAAGATACTCTGGTGATGAGGATACTCTGGTGAGGAGGATACTCTGGTGGTGAGGATACTGTGGTGACGAGGATACTCTGGTGACGAAGATACTCTGTTGATGAGGATACTCTGGTGATGAAGATACTCTGTTGATGAGGATACTCTGGTGATGTAGATACTCTGGTGATGATGATAATATGGTGATGAGGATACTCTGGTGGTGAGGATACTCAGGTGATGAGGATACTCTGGTGATGAGGATACTCTGGTGATGAAGATACTCTGGTGATGAGGATACTCTGGTGGTGAGGATACTCTGGTGATGAGGATACTCTGGTGATGAGGATACTCTGGTGATGATGATAATCTGGTGATGTAGATACTCTGGTGATGATGATACTCTGGTGACGAGGATACTCTGGTGGTGAGGATACTCTGCTGATGAGGATACTCTGGTGATGAGGATACTCTGGTGATGAGGATACTCTGGTGATGTAGATACTCTGGTGATGATGATAATCTGGTGATGAGGATACTCTGGTGATGTAGATACTCTGGTGATGATGATAATCTGGTGATGTAGATACTCTGGTGATGATGATAATCTGGTGATGAGGATACTCTGGTGGTGAGGATACTCTGGTGATGAGGATACTCTGCTGAAGAGGATACTCTGGTGAAGAGGATACTCTGTTGATGAGGATGCTCTGTTGATGAAGATACTCTGTTGATGAGGATACTCTGGTGATGTAGATACTCTGGTGATGATGATAATCTGGTGATGAGGATACTCTGTTGATGAGGATACTCTGGTGATGAAGATACTCTGTTGATGAGGATACTCTGGTGATGTAGATACTCTGGTGATGATGATAATCTGGTGATGAGGATACTCTGGTGGTGAGGATACTCAGGTGATGAGGATACTCTGGTGATGAGGATACTCTGGTGATGAAGATACTCTGGTGATGAGGATACTCTGGTGGTGAGGATACTCTGGTGATGAGGATACTCTGGTGATGAGGATACTCTGGTGATGATGATAATCTGGTGATGTAGATACTCTGGTGATGATGATACTCTGGTGACGAGGATACTCTGGTGGTGAGGATACTCTGCTGATGAGGATACTCTGGTGATGAGGATACTCTGGTGATGAGGATACTCTGGTGATGTAGATACTCTGGTGATGATGATAATCTGGTGATGAGGATACTCTCGTGATGTAGATACTCTGGTGATGATGATAATCTGGTGGTGAGGATACTCTGGTGAAGAGGATACTCTGTTGATGAGAATGCTCTGGTGATGAAGATACTCTGGTGATGAGGATACTCTGGTGGTGAGGATACTCTGGTGATGAGGATACTCTGGTGATGTAGATACTCTGGTGATGATGATAATCTGGTGATGAGGATACTCTGGTGATGTAGATACTCTGGTGATGATGATAATCTGGTGATGTAGATACTCTGGTGATGATGATACTCTGGTGATGAGGATACTCTGGTGGTGAGGATACTCTGGTGATGAGGATACTCTGCTGAAGAGGATACTCTGGTGAAGAGGATGCTCTGGTGGCGAGGATACTCTGGTGATGAGGATACTCTGGTGGTGAGGATACTCTGGTGAAGAGGATACTCTTGTGATGAGGATACTATGGTGGTGAGGATGCTCTGGTGATGAGGATACTCTGGTGGTGAGGATACTCTGGTGATGAGGATACTCTGATGATGAGGATCATCTGGTGATGAGGATACTCTGTTGATGAGGATACTCTGTTGATGAGGATACTCTGTTGATGAAGATACTCTGTTGATGAGGATACTCTGTTGATGAAGATACTCTGGTGATGAGGATACTCTGGTGATGATGATAATCTGGTGATGTAGATACTCTGGTGATGATGATACTCTGGTGACGAGGATACTCTGGTGGTGAGGATACTCTGCTGATGAGGATACTCTGCTGAAGAGGATACTCTGGTGAAGAGGATGCTCTGGTGGCGAGGATACTCTGGTAATGAGGATACTCTGGTGGTGAGGATACTCTGGTGAAGAGGATACTCTTGTGATGAGGATACTATGGTGGTGAGGATGCTCTGGTGATGAGGATACTCTGGTGGTGAGGATACTCTGGTGATGAGGATACTCTGATGATGAGGATCATCTGGTGATGAGGATATTCTGTTGATGAGGATACTCTGTTGATGAGGATACTCTGTTGATGAAGATACTCTGGTGATGAGGATACTCTGGTGAGGAGGATACTCTGGTGGTGAGGATACTGTGGTGACGAGGATACTCTGGTGACGAAGATACTCTGTTGATGAGGATACTCTGGTGATGAAGATACTCTGTTGATGAGGATACTCTGGTGATGTAGATACTCTGGTGATGATGATAATATGGTGATGAGGATACTCTGGTGGTGAGGATACTCAGGTGATGAGGATACTCTGGTGATGAGGATACTCTGGTGATGAAGATACTCTGGTGATGAGGATACTCTGGTGGTGAGGATACTCTGGTGATGAGGATACTCTGGTGATGAGGATACTCTGGTGATGATGATAATCTGGTGATGTAGATACTCTGGTGATGATGATACTCTGGTGACGAGGATACTCTGGTGGTGAGGATACTCTGCTGATGAGGATACTCTGGTGATGAGGATACTCTGGTGATGAGGATACTCTGGTGATGTAGATACTCTGGTGATGATGATAATCTGGTGATGAGGATACTCTGGTGATGTAGATACTCTGGTGATGATGATAATCTGGTGATGTAGATACTCTGGTGATGATGATAATCTGGTGATGAGGATACTCTGGTGGTGAGGATACTCTGGTGATGAGGATACTCTGCTGAAGAGGATACTCTGGTGAAGAGGATACTCTGTTGATGAGGATGCTCTGTTGATGAAGATACTCTGTTGATGAGGATACTCTGGTGATGTAGATACTCTGGTGATGATGATAATCTGGTGATGAGGATACTCTGTTGATGAGGATACTCTGGTGATGAAGATACTCTGTTGATGAGGATACTCTGGTGATGTAGATACTCTGGTGATGATGATAATCTGGTGATGAGGATACTCTGGTGGTGAGGATACTCAGGTGATGAGGATACTCTGGTGATGAGGATACTCTGGTGATGAAGATACTCTGGTGATGAGGATACTCTGGTGGTGAGGATACTCTGGTGATGAGGATACTCTGGTGATGAGGATACTCTGGTGATGATGATAATCTGGTGATGTAGATACTCTGGTGATGATGATACTCTGGTGACGAGGATACTCTGGTGGTGAGGATACTCTGCTGATGAGGATACTCTGGTGATGAGGATACTCTGGTGATGAGGATACTCTGGTGATGTAGATACTCTGGTGATGATGATAATCTGGTGATGAGGATACTCTCGTGATGTAGATACTCTGGTGATGATGATAATCTGGTGGTGAGGATACTCTGGTGAAGAGGATACTCTGTTGATGAGAATGCTCTGGTGATGAAGATACTCTGGTGATGAGGATACTCTGGTGGTGAGGATACTCTGGTGATGAGGATACTCTGGTGATGTAGATACTCTGGTGATGATGATAATCTGGTGATGAGGATACTCTGGTGATGTAGATACTCTGGTGATGATGATAATCTGGTGATGTAGATACTCTGGTGATGATGATACTCTGGTGATGAGGATACTCTGGTGGTGAGGATACTCTGGTGATGAGGATACTCTGCTGAAGAGGATACTCTGGTGAAGAGGATGCTCTGGTGGCGAGGATACTCTGGTAATGAGGATACTCTGGTGGTGAGGATACTCTGGTGAAGAGGATACTCTTGTGATGAGGATACTATGGTGGTGAGGATGCTCTGGTGATGAGGATACTCTGGTGGTGAGGATACTCTGGTGATGAGGATACTCTGATGATGAGGATCATCTGGTGATGAGGATATTCTGTTGATGAGGATACTCTGTTGATGAGGATACTCTGTTGATGAAGATACTCTGGTGATGAGGATACTCTGGTGAGGAGGATACTCTGGTGGTGAGGATACTGTGGTGACGAGGATACTCTGGTGACGAAGATACTCTGTTGATGAGGATACTCTGGTGATGAAGATACTCTGTTGATGAGGATACTCTGGTGATGTAGATACTCTGGTGATGATGATAATATGGTGATGAGGATACTCTGGTGGTGAGGATACTCAGGTGATGAGGATACTCTGGTGATGAGGATACTCTGGTGATGAAGATACTCTGGTGATGAGGATACTCTGGTGGTGAGGATACTCTGGTGATGAGGATACTCTGGTGATGAGGATACTCTGGTGATGATGATAATCTGGTGATGTAGATACTCTGGTGATGATGATACTCTGGTGACGAGGATACTCTGGTGGTGAGGATACTCTGCTGATGAGGATACTCTGGTGATGAGGATACTCTGGTGATGAGGATACTCTGGTGATGTAGATACTCTGGTGATGATGATAATCTGGTGATGAGGATACTCTGGTGATGTAGATACTCTGGTGATGATGATAATCTGGTGATGTAGATACTCTGGTGATGATGATAATCTGGTGATGAGGATACTCTGGTGGTGAGGATACTCTGGTGATGAGGATACTCTGCTGAAGAGGATACTCTGGTGAAGAGGATACTCTGTTGATGAGGATGCTCTGTTGATGAAGATACTCTGTTGATGAGGATACTCTGGTGATGTAGATACTCTGGTGATGATGATAATCTGGTGATGAGGATACTCTGTTGATGAGGATACTCTGGTGATGAAGATACTCTGTTGATGAGGATACTCTGGTGATGTAGATACTCTGGTGATGATGATAATCTGGTGATGAGGATACTCTGGTGGTGAGGATACTCAGGTGATGAGGATACTCTGGTGATGAGGATACTCTGGTGATGAAGATACTCTGGTGATGAGGATACTCTGGTGGTGAGGATACTCTGGTGATGAGGATACTCTGGTGATGAGGATACTCTGGTGATGATGATAATCTGGTGATGTAGATACTCTGGTGATGATGATACTCTGGTGACGAGGATACTCTGGTGGTGAGGATACTCTGCTGATGAGGATACTCTGGTGATGAGGATACTCTGGTGATGAGGATACTCTGGTGATGTAGATACTCTGGTGATGATGATAATCTGGTGATGAGGATACTCTCGTGATGTAGATACTCTGGTGATGATGATAATCTGGTGGTGAGGATACTCTGGTGAAGAGGATACTCTGTTGATGAGAATGCTCTGGTGATGAAGATACTCTGGTGATGAGGATACTCTGGTGGTGAGGATACTCTGGTGATGAGGATACTCTGGTGATGTAGATACTCTGGTGATGATGATAATCTGGTGATGAGGATACTCTGGTGATGTAGATACTCTGGTGATGATGATAATCTGGTGATGTAGATACTCTGGTGATGATGATACTCTGGTGATGAGGATACTCTGGTGGTGAGGATACTCTGGTGATGAGGATACTCTGCTGAAGAGGATACTCTGGTGAAGAGGATGCTCTGGTGGCGAGGATACTCTGGTAATGAGGATACTCTGGTGGTGAGGATACTCTGGTGAAGAGGATACTCTTGTGATGAGGATACTATGGTGGTGAGGATGCTCTGGTGATGAGGATACTCTGGTGGTGAGGATACTCTGGTGATGAGGATACTCTGATGATGAGGATCATCTGGTGATGAGGATACTTCTGTTGATGAGGATACTCTGTTGATGAGGATACTCTGTTGATGAAGATACTCTGGTGATGAGGATACTCTGGTGAGGAGGATACTCTGGTGGTGAGGATACTGTGGTGACGAGGATACTCTGGTGACGAAGATACTCTGTTGATGAGGATACTCTGGTGATGAAGATACTCTGTTGATGAGGATACTCTGGTGATGTAGATACTCTGGTGATGATGATAATATGGTGATGAGGATACTCTGGTGGTGAGGATACTCAGGTGATGAGGATACTCTGGTGATGAGGATACTCTGGTGATGAAGATACTCTGGTGATGAGGATACTCTGGTGGTGAGGATACTCTGGTGATGAGGATACTCTGGTGATGAGGATACTCTGGTGATGATGATAATCTGGTGATGTAGATACTCTGGTGATGATGATACTCTGGTGACGAGGATACTCTGGTGGTGAGGATACTCTGCTGATGAGGATACTCTGGTGATGAGGATACTCTGGTGATGAGGATACTCTGGTGATGTAGATACTCTGGTGATGATGATAATCTGGTGATGAGGATACTCTGGTGATGTAGATACTCTGGTGATGATGATAATCTGGTGATGTAGATACTCTGGTGATGATGATAATCTGGTGATGAGGATACTCTGGTGGTGAGGATACTCTGGTGATGAGGATACTCTGCTGAAGAGGATACTCTGGTGAAGAGGATACTCTGTTGATGAGGATGCTCTGTTGATGAAGATACTCTGTTGATGAGGATACTCTGGTGATGTAGATACTCTGGTGATGATGATAATCTGGTGATGAGGATACTCTGTTGATGAGGATACTCTGGTGATGAAGATACTCTGTTGATGAGGATACTCTGGTGATGTAGATACTCTGGTGATGATGATAATCTGGTGATGAGGATACTCTGGTGGTGAGGATACTCAGGTGATGAGGATACTCTGGTGATGAGGATACTCTGGTGATGAAGATACTCTGGTGATGAGGATACTCTGGTGGTGAGGATACTCTGGTGATGAGGATACTCTGGTGATGAGGATACTCTGGTGATGATGATAATCTGGTGATGTAGATACTCTGGTGATGATGATACTCTGGTGACGAGGATACTCTGGTGGTGAGGATACTCTGCTGATGAGGATACTCTGGTGATGAGGATAATCTGGTGATGAGGATACTCTGGTGATGATGATACTCTGGTGATGAGGATACTCTGGTGGTGAGGATACTCTGGTGATGAGGATACTCTGCTGAAGAGGATACTCTGGTGATGAGGATGCTCTGGTGGCGAGGATACTCTGGTGATGAGGATACTCTGGTGGATGAGGATACTCTGGTGAAGAGGATACTCTTGTGATGAGGATACTATGGTGGTGAGGATGCTCTGGTGATGAGGATACTCTGGTGGTGAGGATACTCTGGTGATGAGGATACTCTGATGATGAGGATCATCTGGTGATGAGGATACTCTGTTGATGAGGATACTCTGTTGATGAGGATACTCTGTTGATGAAGATACTCTGTTGATGAGGATACTCTGTTGATGAAGATACTCTGGTGATGAGGATACTCTGGTGATGATGATAATCTGGTGATGTAGATACTCTGGTGATGATGATACTCTGGTGACGAGGATACTCTGGTGGTGAGGATACTCTGCTGATGAGGATACTCTGCTGAAGAGGATACTCTGGTGAAGAGGATGCTCTGGTGGCGAGGATACTCTGGTAATGAGGATACTCTGGTGGTGAGGATACTCTGGTGAAGAGGATACTCTTGTGATGAGGATACTATGGTGGTGAGGATGCTCTGGTGATGAGGATACTCTGGTGGTGAGGATACTCTGGTGATGAGGATACTCTGATGATGAGGATCATCTGGTGATGAGGATACTTCTGTTGATGAGGATACTCTGTTGATGAGGATACTCTGTTGATGAAGATACTCTGGTGATGAGGATACTCTGGTGAGGAGGATACTCTGGTGGTGAGGATACTGTGGTGACGAGGATACTCTGGTGACGAAGATACTCTGTTGATGAGGATACTCTGGTGATGAAGATACTCTGTTGATGAGGATACTCTGGTGATGTAGATACTCTGGTGATGATGATAATATGGTGATGAGGATACTCTGGTGGTGAGGATACTCAGGTGATGAGGATACTCTGGTGATGAGGATACTCTGGTGATGAAGATACTCTGGTGATGAGGATACTCTGGTGGTGAGGATACTCTGGTGATGAGGATACTCTGGTGATGAGGATACTCTGGTGATGATGATAATCTGGTGATGTAGATACTCTGGTGATGATGATACTCTGGTGACGAGGATACTCTGGTGGTGAGGATACTCTGCTGATGAGGATACTCTGGTGATGAGGATACTCTGGTGATGAGGATACTCTGGTGATGTAGATACTCTGGTGATGATGATAATCTGGTGATGAGGATACTCTGGTGATGTAGATACTCTGGTGATGATGATAATCTGGTGATGTAGATACTCTGGTGATGATGATAATCTGGTGATGAGGATACTCTGGTGGTGAGGATACTCTGGTGATGAGGATACTCTGCTGAAGAGGATACTCTGGTGAAGAGGATACTCTGTTGATGAGGATGCTCTGTTGATGAAGATACTCTGTTGATGAGGATACTCTGGTGATGTAGATACTCTGGTGATGATGATAATCTGGTGATGAGGATACTCTGTTGATGAGGATACTCTGGTGATGAAGATACTCTGTTGATGAGGATACTCTGGTGATGTAGATACTCTGGTGATGATGATAATCTGGTGATGAGGATACTCTGGTGGTGAGGATACTCAGGTGATGAGGATACTCTGGTGATGAGGATACTCTGGTGATGAAGATACTCTGGTGATGAGGATACTCTGGTGGTGAGGATACTCTGGTGATGAGGATACTCTGGTGATGAGGATACTCTGGTGATGATGATAATCTGGTGATGTAGATACTCTGGTGATGATGATACTCTGGTGACGAGGATACTCTGGTGGTGAGGATACTCTGCTGATGAGGATACTCTGGTGATGAGGATACTCTGGTGATGAGGATACTCTGGTGATGTAGATACTCTGGTGATGATGATAATCTGGTGATGAGGATACTCTCGGTGATGTAGATACTCTGGTGATGATGATAATCTGGTGGTGAGGATACTCTGGTGAAGAGGATACTCTGTTGATGAGAATGCTCTGGTGATGAAGATACTCTGGTGATGAGGATACTCTGGTGGTGAGGATACTCTGGTGATGAGGATACTCTGGTGATGTAGATACTCTGGTGATGATGATAATCTGGTGATGAGGATACTCTGGTGATGTAGATACTCTGGTGATGATGATAATCTGGTGATGTAGATACTCTGGTGATGATGATACTCTGGTGATGAGGATACTCTGGTGGTGAGGATACTCTGGTGATGAGGATACTCTGCTGAAGAGGATACTCTGGTGAAGAGGATGCTCTGGTGGCGAGGATACTCTGGTGATGAGGATACTCTGGTGGTGAGGATACTCTGGTGAAGAGGATACTCTTGTGATGAGGATACTATGGTGGTGAGGATGCTCTGGTGATGAGGATACTCTGGTGGTGAGGATACTCTGGTGATGAGGATACTCTGATGATGAGGATCATCTGGTGATGAGGATACTTCTGTTGATGAGGATACTCTGTTGATGAGGATACTCTGTTGATGAAGATACTCTGGTGATGAGGATACTCTGGTGAGGAGGATACTCTGGTGGTGAGGATACTGTGGTGACGAGGATACTCTGGTGACGAAGATACTCTGTTGATGAGGATACTCTGGTGATGAAGATACTCTGTTGATGAGGATACTCTGGTGATGTAGATACTCTGGTGATGATGATAATATGGTGATGAGGATACTCTGGTGGTGAGGATACTCAGGTGATGAGGATACTCTGGTGATGAGGATACTCTGGTGATGAAGATACTCTGGTGATGAGGATACTCTGGTGGTGAGGATACTCTGGTGATGAGGATACTCTGGTGATGAGGATACTCTGGTGATGATGATAATCTGGTGATGTAGATACTCTGGTGATGATGATACTCTGGTGACGAGGATACTCTGGTGGTGAGGATACTCTGCTGATGAGGATACTCTGGTGATGAGGATACTCTGGTGATGAGGATACTCTGGTGATGTAGATACTCTGGTGATGATGATAATCTGGTGATGAGGATACTCTGGTGATGTAGATACTCTGGTGATGATGATAATCTGGTGATGTAGATACTCTGGTGATGATGATAATCTGGTGATGAGGATACTCTGGTGGTGAGGATACTCTGGTGATGAGGATACTCTGCTGAAGAGGATACTCTGGTGAAGAGGATACTCTGTTGATGAGGATGCTCTGTTGATGAAGATACTCTGTTGATGAGGATACTCTGGTGATGTAGATACTCTGGTGATGATGATAATCTGGTGATGAGGATACTCTGTTGATGAGGATACTCTGGTGATGAAGATACTCTGTGATGAGGATACTCTGTGATGTAGATACTCTGGTGATGATGATAATCTGGTGATGAGGATACTCTGGTGGTGAGGATACTCAGGTGATGAGGATACTCTGGTGATGAGGATACTCTGGTGATGAAGATACTCTGGTGATGAGGATACTCTGGTGGTGAGGATACTCTGGTGATGAGGATACTCTGGTGATGAGGATACTCTGGTGATGATGATAATCTGGTGATGTAGATACTCTGGTGATGATGATACTCTGGTGACGAGGATACTCTGGTGGTGAGGATACTCTGCTGATGAGGATACTCTGGTGATGAGGATACTCTGGTGATGAGGATACTCTGGTGATGTAGATACTCTGGTGATGATGATAATCTGGTGATGAGGATACTCTCGTGATGTAGATACTCTGGTGATGATGATAATCTGGTGGTGAGGATACTCTGGTGAAGAGGATACTCTGTTGATGAGAATGCTCTGGTGATGAAGATACTCTGGTGATGAGGATACTCTGGTGGTGAGGATACTCTGGTGATGAGGATACTCTGGTGATGTAGATACTCTGGTGATGATGATAATCTGGTGATGAGGATACTCTGGTGATGTAGATACTCTGGTGATGATGATAATCTGGTGATGTAGATACTCTGGTGATGATGATACTCTGGTGATGAGGATACTCTGGTGGTGAGGATACTCTGGTGATGAGGATACTCTGCTGAAGAGGATACTCTGGTGAAGAGGATGCTCTGGTGGCGAGGATACTCTGGTGATGAGGATACTCTGGTGGTGAGGATACTCTGGTGAAGAGGATACTCTTGTGATGAGGATACTATGGTGGATGAGGATGCTCTGGTGATGAGGATACTCTGGTGGTGAGGATACTCTGGTGATGAGGATACTCTGGTGATGAGGATCATCTGGTGATGAGGATACTCTGTTGATGAGGATACTCTGTTGATGAGGATACTCTGTTGATGAAGATACTCTGGTGATGATGATACTCTGGTGATGATGATAATCTTGGTGATGTAGATACTCTGGTGATGATGATACTCTGGTGATGAGGATACTCTGGTGGTGAGGATACTCTGCTGATGAGGATACTCTGGTGATGAGGATACTCTGGTGATGAGGATACTCTGGTGATGTAGGATACTCTGGTGAATGATGATAATCTGGTGATGAGGATACTCTGGTGATGTAGATACTCTGGTGATGATGATAATCTGGTGATGTAGATACTCTGGTGATGATGATAATCTGGTGATGAGGATACTCTGGTGGATGAGGATACTCTGGTGATGAGGATACTCTGCTGATGAGGATACTCTGGTGATAGAGGATACTCTGTGATGAGGATACTCTGGTTGATGAAGATACTCTGTTGATGAGGATACTCTGGTGATGTAGATACTCTGGTGATGATGATAATCTGGTGATGAGGATACTCTGGTGGTGAGGATACTCTGGTGATGAGATACTCTGGTGATGAGATACTCTGGTGATGAGGATACTCTAGTGGTGAGGATACTCTGGTGATGAGGATACTCTGGTGATGAGGATACTCTGTGATGAGGATACTCTAGGTGATGAAGGATACTCTGGTGATGAGGATACTCTGGTGATGTAGATACTCTGGTGATGGGATACTCTGGATGATGAGGATACTCTGGTGATGAAGATACTCTGGTGATGAGGATACTCTGGTGATGAGATACTCTGGTTGATGAGGATACTCTGGTGATGTAGATACTCTGGTGATGATGATACTCTGGTGATGAGGATACTCTGGTGATGTAGATACTCTGGTGATGAGGATACTCTGGTGATGAGGATACTCTGGTGATGAGGATACTCTGGGTGATGAGGATACTCTGGTGATGATGATACTCTGGTGATGATGGATACTCTGGTGATGTAGGATACTCTGGTGGTGAGGATACTCTGGTGACGAGGATACTCTGCTGAAGAGGATACTCTGGTGAAGAGGATGCTCTGGTGGCGAGGCATACTCTGGTGATGTAGATACTCTGGTGATGAGGATACTCTGGTGATGAGGATACTCTGGTGATGAGGATACTCTGGTTGATGAGGATACTCTGGTGATGAGGATACTCTGGTGATGAGGATACTCTGGTGACGAGGATACTCTGGTGACTGAGATACTCTGGTGATGAGGATCTCTGGTGATGTAAGATACTCTGGTGATGAGGATACTCTGGTGATGTAGATACTCTGGTGACGAGGATACTCTGGTGATGTAGGATACTCTGGTGATGATGATACTCTGGTGATGAGGATACTCTGGTGTGAGGATACTCTGGTGACTGAGGATACTCTGGTGATGAGAGATACTCTGTGATGAGGATACTCTGGTGAATGAGGATACTCTGTTGATGAGGATACTCTGGTGGATGTAGGATACTCTGGTGGATGAGGATAATCTGGTGATGAGGATACTCTGGTGATGTAGGATACTCTGGTGATGATGATAATCTGGTGATGAGATACTCTGGTGATGAGGATACTCTGGTGATGAGGATACTCTGGTGATGAGGATACTCTGGTGATGAGGATACTCTGCTGAAGAGGATACTCTGGTGAATGAGGATAGCTCTGGTGGCGAGCATACTCTGGTGATGAGGATACTCTGGTGGATGAGGATACTCTGGTGATGAGGATACTCTGGTGATGAGGATACTCTGGTGATGAGGATACTCTGGATGATGAGGATACTCTGGTGATGAGGATACTCTGGTGATGAAGATACTCTGGTGATGATGATAATCTGGTGATGTAGATACTCTGGTGATGAGGATACTCTGGTGATGTAGATACTCTGGTGATGAGGATACTCTGGTGATGAGGATACTCTGGTGTGAGGATACTCTGGTGATGAAGGATACTCTGGTGATGAGGATACTCTGGTGATGAGATAATCTGGTGATGAGGATACTCTGGTGGATGAGGATACTCTGGTGATGAGGATACTCTGGTGATGAGGATACTCTGGTGATGAGGATACTCTGGTGATGAGGATACTCTGGTGATGAGGATACTCTGGTGATGAGGATACTCTGGTGATGAGGATACTCTGGTGATGAGGATACTCTGGTGGATGAGGATACTCTGGTGACTGAGGATACTCTGGTGATGAGGATACTCTGGTGATGAGGATACTCTGGTGATGAAGATACTCTGGTGATGAGGATACTCTGGTGATGTAGATACTCTGGTGTGATGATACTCTGGTGGATGAGGATACTCTGGTGATGTAGATACTCTGGTGATGATGATAATCTGGTGATGTAGATACTCTGGTGATGATGATAATCTGGTGATGAGGATACTCTGGTGGTGAGGATACTCTGGTGATGAGGATACTCTGCTGAAGAGGATACTCTGGTGAAGAGGATGCTCTGGTGGCGAGCATACTCTGGTGATGAGGATACTCTGGTGATGAAGGATACTCTGGTGATGAGGATACGCTGTTGATGAAGATACTCTGTTGATGAGGATACTCTGGTGGTGAGGATACTCTGTGGTGAGGATACTCTGGTGACGAGGATACTCTGGTGATGAAGGATACTCTGTTGATGAGGATACTCTGGTGATGTAAGATACTCTGGTGATGATGATACTCTGGTGATGTAGATACTCTGGTGATGATGATAATCTGGTGATGTAGATACTCTGTGATGATGATAATCTGGTGATGAGGATACTCTGGTGGTGAGGATACTCTGGTGATGAGGATACTGTGCTGAAGAGGATACTCTGCTGAAGAGGATACTCTGGTGAAGAGGATGCTACTGGTGGCGAGGATACTCTGGTGATGAGGATACTCTGGTGGTGAGGATACTCTGGTGAAGAGGATACTCTGTGATGAGGATACTCTGGTGGTGAGGATACTCTGGTGATGAGGATACTCTGGTGATGAGGATACTCTGCTGATGAGGATACTCTGCTGAAGGAGGATACTCTGGTGAGAGGATGCTCTGGTGGCGAGGATACTCTGGTGATGAGGATACTCTGGTGGTGAGGATACTCTGGTGAAGAGGATACTCTTGTGATGAGGATACTCTGGTGGATGAGGATACTCTGGTGGTGAGGATACTCAGGTGATGAGGATACTCTGGTGATGAGGATACTCTGGTGATGAAGATACTCTGGTGATGAGGATACTCTGGTGGTGAGGATACTCTGGTGATGAGGATACTCTGGTGAATGAGGATACTCTGGTGATGATGATAATCTGTGATGTAGATACTCTGGTGATGATGATACTCTGGTGACGAGGATACTCTGGTGGTGAGGATACTCTGCTGATGAGGATACTCTGGTGATGAGGATACTCTGGTGATGAGGATACTCTGGTGATGTAGATACTCTGGTGATGATGATACTCTGGTGATGAGGATACTCTGGTGATGTAGATACTCTGGTGATGATGATAATCTGGTGGTGAGGATACTCTGGTGATGAGGATACTCTGTTGATGAGGAATGCTCTGGTGATGAAGATACTCTGGTGATGAGGATACTCTGGTGGTGAGGATACTCTGGTGATGAGGATACTCTGGTGATGTAGATACTCTGGTGATGATGATAATCTGGTGATGAGGATACTCTGGTGATGTAGATACTCTGGTGATGATGATAATCTGGTGATGTAGATACTCTGGTGATGATGATACTCTGGTGATGAGGATACTCTGGTGGTGAGGATACTCTGGTGATGAGGATACTCTGCTGATGAGGATACTCTGGTGAAGAGGATACTCTGGTGATGAGGATACTCTGGTGATGAGGATACTCTGGTGGTGAGGATACTCTGGTGATGAGGATACTCTTGTGATGAGGATACTCTGGTGATGAGGATACTCTGGTGATGAGGATACTCTGGTGGTGAGGATACTCTGGTGATGAGGATACTCTGGTGATGAGGATACTCTGGTGATGAGGATACTCTGGTGATGAGGATACTCTGGTGATGAGGATACTCTGTTGATGAAGATACTCTGGTGATGAGGATACTCTGGTGATGAGGATACTCTGGTGGTGAGGATACTCTGGTGATGAGGATACTCTGGTGATGAAGATACTCTGTTGATGAGGATACTCTGGTGATGAAGATACTCTGGTGATGAGGATACTCTGGTGATGTAGATACTCTGGTGATGATGATAATCTGGTGATGAGGATACTCTGGTGATGAGGATACTCAGGTGATGAGGATACTCTGGTGATGAGGATACTCTGGTGATGAAGATACTCTGGTGATGAGGATACTCTGGTGGTGAGGATACTCTGGTGATGAGGATACTCTGGTGATGAGGATACTCTGGTGATGAGGATACTCTGGTGATGTAGATACTCTGGTGATGATGATACTCTGGTGATGAGGATACTCTGGTGATGAGGATACTCTGGTGATGAGGATACTCTGGTGATGAGGATACTCTGGTGATGAGGATACTCTGGTGATGTAGATACTCTGGTGATGATGATAATCTGGTGATGAGGATACTCTGGTGATGTAGATACTCTGGTGATGATGATAATCTGGTGATGAGATACTCTGGTGATGAGGATACTCTGGTGATGAGGATACTCTGGTGATGAGGATACTCTGGTGATGAGGATACTCTGGTGATGAGGATACTCTGGTGATGAGGATACTCTGGTGATGAGATACTCTGGTGATGATACTCTGGTGATGAGGATACTCTGGTGATGAGATACTCTGGTGATGAGGATACTCTGGTGATGAGGATACTCTGGTGATGAGGATACTCTGGTGATGAGATACTCTGGTGATGAGGATACTCTGGTGATGAGGATACTCTGGTGATGAGGATACTCTGGTGATGAGGATACTCTGGTGATGAGGATACTCTGGTGATGAGGATACTCTGGTGATGAGGATACTCTGGTGATGAGGATACTCTGGTGATGAGGATACTCTGGTGATGAGGATACTCTGGTGATGAGGATACTCTGGTGATGAGGATACTCTGGTGATGAGGATACTCTGGTGATGAGGATACTCTGGTGATGAGGATACTCTGGTGATGAGGATACTCTGGTGATGAGGATACTCTGGTGATGAGGATACTCTGGTGATGAGGATACTCTGGTGATGAGGATACTCTGGTGATGAGGATACTCTGGTGATGAGGATACTCTGGTGATGAGGATACTCTGGTGATGAGGATACTCTGGTGATGAGGATACTCTGGTGATGAGATACTCTGGTGATGAGGATACTCTGGTGATGAGGATACTCTGGTGATGAGGATACTCTGGTGATGAGGATACTCTGGTGATGAAGATACTCTGGTGATGAGGATACTCTGGTGATGAGGATACTCTGGTGATGAGGATACTCTGGTGATGAGGATACTCTGGTGATGAGGATACTCTGGTGATGAGGATACTCTGGTGATGAGGATACTCTGGTGATGAGATACTCTGGTGATGAGGATACTCTGGTGATGAGGATACTCTGGTGATGAGGATACTCTGGTGATGAGGATACTCTGGTGATGAGATACTCTGGTGATGAGGATACTCTGGTGATGAGGATACTCTGGTGATGAGGATACTCTGGTGATGAGGATACTCTGGTGATGAGGATACTCTGGTGATGAGGATACTCTGGTGATGAGGATACTCTGGTGATGAGGATACTCTGGTGATGAGGATACTCTGGTGATGAGGATACTCTGGTGATGAGGATACTCTGGTGATGAGGATACTCTGGTGATGAGGATACTCTGGTGATGAGGATACTCTGGTGATGAGATACTCTGGTGATGAGGATACTCTGGTGATGAGGATACTCTGGTGATGAGGATACTCTGGTGATGAGGATACTCTGGTGATGAGGATACTCTGGTGATGAGGATACTCTGGTGATGAGGATACTCTGGTGATGAGGATACTCTGGTGATGAGGATACTCTGGTGATGAGGATACTCTGGTGATGAGGATACTCTGGTGATGAGGATACTCTGGTGATGAGGATACTCTGGTGATGAGGATACTCTGGTGATGAGGATACTCTGGTGATGAGGATACTCTGGTGATGAGGATACTCTGGTGATGAGGATACTCTGGTGATGAAGATACTCTGGTGATGAGGATACTCTGGTGATGAGGATACTCTGGTGATGAGGATACTCTGGTGATGAGGATACTCTGGTGATGAGGATACTCTGGTGATGAGGATACTCTGGTGATGAGGATACTCTGGTGATGAGGATACTCTGGTGATGATGATACTCTGGTGATGAGGATACTCTGGTGATGAGGATACTCTGGTGATGAGGATACTCTGGTGATGAGGATACTCTGGTGATGAGGATACTCTGGTGATGAGGATACTCTGGTGGTGAGGATACTCTGGTGATGAGGATACTCTGGTGATGAGGATACTCTGGTGATGAGGATACTCTGGTGATGAGGATACTCTGGTGATGAGGATACTCTGGTGATGAGGATACTCTGGTGATGAGGATACTCTGGTGATGAGGATACTCTGGTGATGAGGATACTCTGGTGATGAGGATACTCTGGTGATGTAGATACTCTGGTGATGAGGATACTCTGGTGATGAGGATACTCTGGTGATGAGATACTCTGGTGATGAGGATACTCTGGTGATGAGATACTCTGGTGATGAGGATACTCTGGTGATGAGGATACTCTGGTGATGAGGATACTCTGGTGATGAGGATACTCTGGTGATGAGGATACTCTGGTGATGAGGATACTCTGGTGATGAGGATACTCTGGTGATGAGGATACTCTGGTGATGAGGATACTCTGGTGATGAGGATACTCTGGTGATGAGGATACTCTGGTGATGAGGATACTCTGGTGATGAGGATACTCTGGTGATGAGGATACTCTGGTGATGAGGATACTCTGGTGATGAGGATACTCTGGTGATGAGGATACTCTGGTGATGAGGATACTCTGGTGATGAGATACTCTGGTGATGAGGATACTCTGGTGATGAGGATACTCTGGTGATGAGGATACTCTGGTGATGAGGATACTCTGGTGATGAGGATACTCTGGTGATGAGGATACTCTGGTGATGAGGATACTCTGGTGATGAGGATACTCTGGTGATGAGGATACTCTGGTGATGAGGATACTCTGGTGATGAGGATACTCTGGTGATGAGGATACTCTGGTGATGAGGATACTCTGGTGATGAGGATACTCTGGTGATGAGGATACTCTGGTGATGAGGATACTCTGGTGGTGAGGATACTCTGGTGATGAGGATACTCTGGTGATGAAGATACTCTGGTGATGAGGATACTCTGGTGATGAGGATACTCTGGTGATGAGGATACTCTGGTGATGAGATACTCTGGTGATGAGGATACTCTGGTGATGAGGATACTCTGGTGATGAGATACTCTGGTGATGAGGATACTCTGGTGATGAGATACTCTGGTGATGAGGATACTCTGGTGATGAGGATACTCTGGTGATGAGGATACTCTGGTGATGAGGATACTCTGGTGATGAGGATACTCTGGTGATGAGGATACTCTGGTGATGAGGATACTCTGGTGATGAGGATACTCTGGTGATGAGGATACTCTGGTGATGAGGATACTCTGGTGATGAGGAGATCTGGTGATGAGGATACTCTGGTGATGAGGATACTCTGGTGATGAGGATACTCTGGTGATGAGGATACTCTGGTGATGAGGATACTCTGGTGATGAGGATACTCTGGTGATGAGGATACTCTGGTGATGAGGATACTCTGGTGATGAGATACTCTGGTGATGAGGATACTCTGGTGATGAGATACTCTGGTGATGATGATACTCTGGTGATGAGGATACTCTGGTGATGAGGATACTCTGGTGATGAGGATACTCTGGTGATGAGGATACTCTGGTGATGAGGATACTCTGGTGATGAGGATACTCTGGTGATGAGGATACTCTGGTGATGAGGATACTCTGGTGATGAGGATACTCTGGTGATGAGGATATACTCTGGTGATGAGGATACTCTGGTGATGAGGATACTCTGGTGATGAGGATACTCTGGTGATGAGGATACTCTGGTGATGAGGATACTCTGGTGATGAGGATACTCTGGTGATGAGGATACTCTGGTGATGAGGATACTCTGGTGATGAGGATACTCTGGTGATGAGGATACTCTGGTGATGAGGATACTCTGGTGATGAGGATACTCTGGTGATGAGGATACTCTGGTGATGAGGATACTCTGGTGATGAGGATACTCTGGTGATGAGGATACTCTGGTGATGAGGATACTCTGGTGATGAGGATACTCTGGTGATGAGGATACTCTGGTGATGAGGATACTCTGGTGATGAGGATACTCTGGTGATGAGGATACTCTGGTGATGAGGATACTCTGGTGATGAGGATACTCTGGTGATGAGGATACTCTGGTGATGAGGATACTCTGGTGATGAGGATACTCTGGTGATGAGGATACTCTGGTGATGAGGATACTCTGGTGATGAGGATACTCTGGTGATGAGATACTCTGGTGATGAGGATACTCTGGTGATGAGATACTCTGGTGATGATGATACTCTGGTGATGAGGATACTCTGGTGATGAGGATACTCTGGTGATGAGGATACTCTGGTGATGAAGATACTCTGGTGATGAGGATACTCTGGTGATGAGGATACTCTGGTGATGAGGATACTCTGGTGATGAGATACTCTGGTGATGAGGATACTCTGGTGATGAGGATACTCTGGTGATGAGATACTCTGGTGATGAGGATACTCTGGTGATGAGATACTCTGGTGATGAGGATACTCTGGTGATGAGGATACTCTGGTGATGAGGATACTCTGGTGATGAGGATACTCTGGTGATGAGGATACTCTGGTGATGAGGATACTCTGGTGATGAGGATACTCTGGTGATGAGGATACTCTGGTGATGAGGATACTCTGGTGATGAGGATACTCTGGTGATGAGGATACTCTGGTGATGAGGATACTCTGGTGATGAGGATACTCTGGTGATGAGGATACTCTGGTGATGAGGATACTCTGGTGATGAGGATACTCTGGTGATGAGGATACTCTGGTGATGAGGATACTCTGGTGATGAGGATACTCTGGTGATGAAGATACTCTGGTGATGAGGATACTCTGGTGATGAGGATACTCTGGTGATGAGGATACTCTGGTGATGAGGATACTCTGGTGATGAAGATACTCTGGTGATGAGGATACTCTGGTGATGAAGATACTCTGGTGATGAGGATACTCTGGTGATGAGATACTCTGGTGATGATGATACTCTGGTGATGAGGATACTCTGGTGATGAGGATACTCTGGTGATGAGGATACTCTGGTGATGAGGATACTCTGGTGATGAAGATACTCTGGTGATGAGGATACTCTGGTGATGAGGATACTCTGGTGATGAGGATACTCTGGTGATGAGGATACTCTGGTGATGAGGATACTCTGGTGATGAGATACTCTGGTGATGAGGATACTCTGGTGATGAGGATACTCTGGTGATGAGGATACTCTGGTGATGAGGATACTCTGGTGATGAGGATACTCTGGTGATGAGGATACTCTGGTGATGAGATACTCTGGTGATGAGGATACTCTGGTGATGAGGATACTCTGGTGATGAGATACTCTGGTGATGAGGATACTCTGGTGATGAGATACTCTGGTGATGAGGATACTCTGGTGATGAGGATACTCTGGTGGTGAGGATACTCTGGTGATGAGGATACTCTGGTGATGAGGATACTCTGGTGATGAGGATACTCTGGTGATGAGGATACTCTGGTGATGAGGATACTCTGGTGATGAGGATACTCTGGTGATGAGATACTCTGGTGATGAGGATACTCTGGTGATGAGGATACTCTGGTGATGAGGATACTCTGGTGATGAGGATACTCTGGTGATGAAGATACTCTGGTGATGAGGATACTCTGGTGATGAGGATACTCTGGTGATGAGGATACTCTGGTGATGAGGATACTCTGGTGATGAGGATACTCTGGTGATGAAGATACTCTGGTGATGAGGATACTCTGGTGATGAGATACTCTGGTGATGATACTCTGGTGATGAGGATACTCTGGTGATGAGGATACTCTGGTGATGAGGATACTCTGGTGATGAGGATACTCTGGTGATGAGGATACTCTGGTGATGAGATACTCTGGTGATGAGGATACTCTGGTGATGAGGATACTCTGGTGATGAGGATACTCTGGTGATGAGGATACTCTGGTGATGAGGATACTCTGGTGATGAGGATACTCTGGTGATGAGGATACTCTGGTGATGAGGATACTCTGGTGATGAGGATACTCTGGTGATGAGATACTCTGGTGATGAGGATACTCTGGTGATGAGGATACTCTGGTGATGAGATACTCTGGTGATGAGGATACTCTGGTGATGAGATACTCTGGTGATGAGGATACTCTGGTGATGAGGATACTCTGGTGATGAGGATACTCTGGTGATGAGGATACTCTGGTGATGAGGATACTCTGGTGATGAGATACTCTGGTGATGAGGATACTCTGGTGATGAGATACTCTGGTGATGAGGATACTCTGGTGATGAGGATACTCTGGTGATGAGGATACTCTGGTGATGAGGATACTCTGGTGATGAGGATACTCTGGTGATGAGGATACTCTGGTGATGAGGATACTCTGGTGATGAGGATACTCTGGTGATGAAGATACTCTGGTGATGAGGATACTCTGGTGATGAGGATACTCTGGTGATGAGGATACTCTGGTGATGAGGATACTCTGGTGATGAGGATACTCTGGTGATGAGGATACTCTGGTGATGAGGATACTCTGGTGATGAGGATACTCTGGTGATGAGGATACTCTGGTGATGAGGATACTCTGGTGATGAGGATACTCTGGTGATGAGGATACTCTGGTGATGAGGATACTCTGGTGATGAGGATACTCTGGTGATGAAGATACTCTGGTGATGAGGATACTCTGGTGATGAGGATACTCTGGTGATGAGGATACTCTGGTGATGAGGATACTCTGTTGATGAGGATACTCTGGTGATGAAGATACTCTGTGATGAGGATACTCTGGTGATGAGATACTCTGGTGATGAGGATACTCTGGTGATGAGGATACTCTGGTGATGTAGATACTCTGGTGATGAGGATACTCTGGTGATGAGATACTCTGGTGATGAGGATACTCTGGTGATGAGGATACTCTGGTGATGAGGATACTCTGGTGATGAGGATACTCTGGTGATGAGGATACTCTGGTGATGAGGATACTCTGGTGATGAGGATACTCTGGTGATGAGGATACTCTGGTGGTGAGGATACTCTGGTGATGAGGATACTCTGGTGATGAGGATACTCTGGTGATGAGGATACTCTGGTGATGAGGATACTCTGGTGATGAGGATACTCTGGTGATGAAGATACTCTGGTGATGAGGATACTCTGGTGATGAGATACTCTGGTGATGAGGATACTCTGGTGATGAGATACTCTGGTGATGAGGATACTCTGGTGATGAGGATACTCTGGTGATGAGGATACTCTGGTGATGAGATACTCTGGTGATGAGGATACTCTGGTGATGAGGATACTCTGGTGATGAGGATACTCTGGTGATGAGGATACTCTGGTGATGAGGATACTCTGGTGATGAGGATACTCTGGTGATGAGGATACTCTGGTGATGAGGATACTCTGGTGATGAGGATACTCTGGTGATGAGGATACTCTGGTGATGAGGATACTCTGGTGATGAAGATACTCTGGTGATGAGGATACTCTGGTGGTGAGGATACTCTGGTGATGAGGATACTCTGGTGATGAAGATACTCTGGTGATGAGGATACTCTGGTGATGAAGATACTCTGTTGATGAGGATACTCTGGTGATGTAGATACTCTGGTGATGAGGATACTCTGGTGATGAGGATACTCTGGTGATGAGATACTCTGGTGATGAGGATACTCTGGTGATGTAGATACTCTGGTGATGAGGATACTCTGGTGATGAGGATACTCTGGTGGTGAGGATACTCTGGTGATGAGGATACTCTGGTGATGAGGATACTCTGGTGATGAGGATACTCTGGTGATGAGGATACTCTGGTGATGAGGATACTCTGGTGATGAGGATACTCTGGTGATGAGGATACTCTGGTGATGAGGATACTCTGGTGATGAGGATACTCTGGTGATGAGGATACTCTGGTGATGAGGATACTCTGGTGATGAGGATACTCTGGTGATGAGATACTCTGTTGATGAGGATACTCTGGTGATGAGATACTCTGGTGATGAGGATACTCTGGTGATGTAGATACTCTGGTGATGATGATACTCTGGTGATGAGATACTCTGGTGATGAGGATACTCTGGTGATGAGGATACTCTGGTGATGAGGATACTCTGGTGATGAGGATACTCTGGTGATGAGGATACTCTGGTGATGAGGATACTCTGGTGATGAGGATACTCTGGTGATGAGGATACTCTGGTGATGAGGATACTCTGGTGATGAGGATACTCTGTGATGAGGATACTCTGGTGATGAGGATACTCTGGTGATGAGGATACTCTGGTGATGAGGATACTCTGGTGATGAGGATACTCTGGTGATGAGGATACTCTGGTGATGAGGATACTCTGGTGATGAGGATACTCTGGTGATGAGGATACTCTGGTGATGAGGATACTCTGGTGATGAGGATACTCTGGTGATGAGGATACTCTGGTGATGAGGATACTCTGGTGATGAGGATACTCTGGTGATGAGGATACTCTGGTGATGAGGATACTCTGGTGATGAGGATACTCTGGTGATGAGGATACTCTGGTGATGAAGATACTCTGGTGATGAGGATACTCTGGTGATGAGGATACTCTGGTGATGAGGATACTCTGGTGATGAGGATACTCTGGTGATGAGGATACTCTGGTGATGAGGATACTCTGGTGATGAGGATACTCTGGTGATGAGGATACTCTGGTGATGATGATACTCTGGTGATGAGATACTCTGGTGATGATGATACTCTGGTGATGAGATACTCTGGTGATGAGGATACTCTGGTGATGAGGATACTCTGGTGATGAGGATACTCTGGTGATGAGGATACTCTGGTGATGAGGATACTCTGGTGATGAGGATACTCTGGTGATGAGGATACTCTGGTGATGAGGATACTCTGGTGATGAGGATACTCTGGTGATGAGGATACTCTGGTGATGAGGATACTCTGGTGATGAGGATACTCTGGTGATGAGGATACTCTGGTGATGAGGATACTCTGGTGATGAGGATACTCTGGTGATGAGGATACTCTGGTGATGAGGATACTCTGGTGATGAGGATACTCTGGTGATGAGGATACTCTGGTGATGAGGATACTCTGGTGATGAGGATACTCTGGTGATGAGGATACTCTGGTGATGAGGATACTCTGGTGATGAGGATACTCTGGTGATGAGGATACTCTGGTGATGAGGATACTCTGGTGATGAGGATACTCTGGTGATGAGGATACTCTGGTGATGAGGATACTCTGGTGATGAGGATACTCTGGTGATGAGGATACTCTGGTGATGAGGATACTCTGGTGATGAGGATACTCTGGTGATGAGGATACTCTGGTGATGAGGATACTCTGGTGATGAGGATACTCTGGTGATGAGGATACTCTGGTGATGAGGATACTCTGGTGATGAGGATACTCTGGTGATGAGGATACTCTGGTGATGAGGATACTCTGGTGATGAGGATACTCTGGTGATGAGGATACTCTGGTGATGAGGATACTCTGGTGATGAGGATACTCTGGTGATGAGGATACTCTGGTGATGAGGATACTCTGTGATGAGGATACTCTGGTGATGAGGATACTCTGGTGATGAGGATACTCTGGTGATGAGATACTCTGGTGATGAGGATACTCTGGTGATGAGGATACTCTGGTGATGAGGATACTCTGGTGATGAGGATACTCTGTGATGAGGATACTCTGGTGATGAAGATACTCTGGTGATGAGGATACTCTGGTGATGAGGATACTCTGGTGATGAGGATACTCTGGTGATGAGGATACTCTGGTGATGAGGATACTCTGGTGATGAGGATACTCTGGTGATGAGGATACTCTGGTGATGAGGATACTCTGGTGATGAGGATACTCTGGTGATGAGGATACTCTGGTGATGAGGATACTCTGGTGATGAGGATACTCTGGTGATGAGGATACTCTGGTGATGAGGATACTCTGGTGATGAGGATACTCTGGTGATGAGGATACTCTGGTGATGAGGATACTCTGGTGATGAGGATACTCTGGTGATGAGGATACTCTGGTGATGAGGATACTCTGGTGATGAGGATACTCTGGTGATGAGGATACTCTGGTGATGAGGATACTCTGGTGATGAGGATACTCTGGTGATGAGGATACTCTGGTGATGAGGATACTCTGGTGATGAGGATACTCTGGTGATGAGGATACTCTGGTGATGAGGATACTCTGGTGATGAGGATACTCTGGTGATGAGGATACTCTGGTGATGAAGATACTCTGGTGATGAGGATACTCTGGTGATGAGGATACTCTGGTGATGAAGATACTCTGGTGATGAGGATACTCTGGTGATGAGGATACTCTGGTGATGAGGATACTCTGGTGATGAGGATACTCTGGTGATGAGGATACTCTGGTGATGAGGATACTCTGGTGATGAGGATACTCTGGTGATGAGGATACTCTGGTGATGAGGATACTCTGGTGATGAGGATACTCTGGTGATGAGGATACTCTGGTGATGAGGATACTCTGGTGATGAGGATACTCTGGTGATGAGGATACTCTGGTGATGAGGATACTCTGGTGATGAAGATACTCTGGTGATGAGGATACTCTGGTGATGAGGATACTCTGGTGATGAGGATACTCTGGTGATGAGGATACTCTGGTGATGAGGATACTCTGGTGATGAAGATACTCTGGTGATGAGGATACTCTGGTGATGAGATACTCTGGTGATGAGGATACTCTGGTGATGAGGATACTCTGGTGATGAGATACTCTGGTGATGAGGATACTCTGGTGATGTAGATACTCTGGTGATGATGATACTCTGGTGATGAGGATACTCTGGTGATGAGGATACTCTGGTGATGAGGATACTCTGGTGATGAGGATACTCTGGTGATGAGGATACTCTGGTGGCGAGGATACTCTGGTGATGAGGATACTCTGGTGATGAGGATACTCTGGTGATGAGGATACTCTGGTGATGAGGATACTCTGGTGATGAGGATACTCTGGTGATGAGGATACTCTGGTGATGAGGATACTCTGGTGATGAGGATACTCTGGTGATGAGGATACTCTGGTGATGAAGATACTCTGGTGATGAGGATACTCTGGTGATGAAGATACTCTGGTGATGAGGATACTCTGGTGATGTAGATACTCTGGTGATGAGGATACTCTGGTGATGAGGATACTCTGGTGATGAGATACTCTGGTGATGAGGATACTCTGGTGATGAGGATACTCTGGTGATGAAGATACTCTGGTGATGAGGATACTCTGGTGATGAGGATACTCTGGTGATGAGGATACTCTGGTGATGAGGATACTCTGGTGATGAGGATACTCTGGTGATGAGGATACTCTGGTGATGAGGATACTCTGGTGATGAGGATACTCTGGTGATGAGGATACTCTGGTGATGAGGATACTCTGGTGATGAGGATACTCTGTGATGAGGATACTCTGGTGATGAGGATACTCTGGTGATGAGGATACTCTGGTGATGAGGATACTCTGGTGATGAGGATACTCTGGTGATGAGGATACTCTGGTGATGAGGATACTCTGGTGATGAGGATACTCTGGTGATGAGGATACTCTGGTGATGAAGATACTCTGGTGATGAGGATACTCTGGTGATGAAGATACTCTGGTGATGAGGATACTCTGGTGATGAAGATACTCTGGTGATGAGGATACTCTGGTGGTGAGGATACTCTGGTGATGAGGATACTCTGGTGATGAGGATACTCTGGTGATGAGGATACTCTGGTGATGAAGATACTCTGGTGATGAGGATACTCTGGTGATGAGATACTCTGGTGATGAGGATACTCTGGTGATGAGGATACTCTGGTGATGAGATACTCTGGTGATGAGGATACTCTGGTGATGAGGATACTCTGGTGATGAGGATACTCTGGTGATGAGGATACTCTGGTGATGAAGATACTCTGGTGATGAGGATACTCTGGTGATGAGGATACTCTGGTGATGAGGATACTCTGGTGATGAGGATACTCTGGTGATGAGGATACTCTGGTGATGAGGATACTCTGGTGATGAGGATACTCTGGTGATGAGGATACTCTGGTGATGAGGATACTCTGGTGATGAGGATACTCTGGTGATGAGGATACTCTGGTGATGAGGATACTCTGGTGATGAGGATACTCTGGTGATGAGGATACTCTGGTGATGAGATACTCTGGTGATGAGGATACTCTGGTGATGAGATACTCTGGTGATGAGGATACTCTGGTGATGAGGATACTCTGGTGATGAGGATACTCTGGTGATGAGGATACTCTGGTGATGAGGATACTCTGGTGATGAGGATACTCTGGTGATGAGGATACTCTGGTGATGAGGATACTCTGGTGATGAGGATACTCTGGTGATGAGGATACTCTGGTGATGAGGATACTCTGGTGATGAGGATACTCTGGTGATGAGGATACTCTGGTGATGAGGATACTCTGGTGATGAGGATACTCTGGTGATGAGGATACTCTGGTGATGAAGATACTCTGGTGATGAGGATACTCTGGTGATGAGGATACTCTGGTGATGAGGATACTCTGGTGATGAGGATACTCTGGTGATGAGGATACTCTGGTGATGAAGATACTCTGGTGATGAGGATACTCTGGTGATGAGATACTCTGGTGATGAGGATACTCTGGTGATGAGGATACTCTGGTGATGAGGATACTCTGGTGATGAAGATACTCTGTGATGAGGATACTCTGGTGATGAAGATACTCTGGTGATGAGGATACTCTGGTGATGAGATACTCTGGTGATGAGGATACTCTGGTGATGAGGATACTCTGGTGATGAGGATACTCTGGTGATGAGGATACTCTGGTGATGAGGATACTCTGGTGATGAGGATACTCTGGTGATGAGGATACTCTGGTGATGAGGATACTCTGGTGATGAGGATACTCTGGTGATGAGGATACTCTGGTGATGAGGATACTCTGGTGATGAGGATACTCTGGTGTGAGGATACTCTGGTGATGAGGATACTCTGGTGATGAGGATACTCTGGTGATGAGGATACTCTGGTGATGAAGATACTCTGGTGATGAGGATACTCTGGTGATGAGATACTCTGGTGATGAGGATACTCTGGTGATGAGGATACTCTGGTGATGAGGATACTCTGGTGATGAGGATACTGATGAGGATAGGATACTCTGGTGATGAGGATACTCTGGTGATGAGGATACTCTGGTGATGAGGATACTCTGGTGATGAGGATACTCTGGTGATGAGGATACTCTGGTGATGAGGATACTCTGGTGATGAGGATACTCTGGTGATGAGGATACTCTGGTGATGAGGATACTCTGGTGATGAGGATACTCTGGTGATGAGGATACTCTGGTGATGAGGATACTCTGGTGATGAGGATACTCTGGTGATGAGGATACTCTGGTGATGAGGATACTCTGGTGATGAGGATACTCTGGTGATGAGGATACTCTGGTGATGAGGATACTCTGGTGATGAAGATATCTGGTGATGAGGATACTCTGGTGATGAGGATACTCTGGTGATGAAGATACTCTGGTGATGAGGATACTCTGGTGATGAGGATACTCTGGTGATGAGGATACTCTGGTGATGAAGATACTCTGGTGATGAGGATACTCTGGTGATGAGGATACTCTGGTGATGAGGATACTCTGGTGATGAGGATACTCTGGTGATGAGGATACTCTGGTGATGAGGATACTCTGGTGATGAGGATACTCTGGTGATGAAGATACTCTGTTGATGAGGATACTCTGGTGATGAGGATACTCTGGTGATGAAGATACTCTGGTGATGAGGATACTCTGGTGATGAGGATACTCTGGTGATGAGGATACTCTGGTGATGAAGATACTCTGGTGATGAGGATACTCTGGTGATGATGATACTCTGGTGATGAGGATACTCTGGTGGTGAGGATACTCTGGTGATGAGGATACTCTGGTGATGAGGATACTCTGGTGATGAGGATACTCTGGTGATGAGGATACTCTGGTGATGAGGATACTCTGGTGATGAGGATACTCTGGTGATGAGGATCACTCTGGTGATGAGGATACTCTGGTGATGAGGATACTCTGGTGATGAAGATACTCTGGTGATGAGGATACTCTGGTGATGAGGATACTCTGGTGATGAAGATACTCTGGTGATGAGGATACTCTGGTGAAGAGGATACTCTGGTGATGAGGATACTCTGGTGATGAGGATACTCTGGTGATGAGGATACTCTGGTGATGAAGATACTCTGGTGATGAGGATACTCTGGTGATGAAGATACTCTGGTGATGAGGATACTCTGGTGATGAGGATACTCTGGTGATGAAGATACTCATCTCCAGGGTATCTTCATCACCAGAGTATCTTCATCAACAGAGTATCCTCATCACCAGAGTATCTTCATCACCAGAGTATCCTCATCAACAGAGTATCCTCATCACCAGATTATCATCATCACCAGAGTATCTACATCACCAGAGTATCCTCATCAACAGAGTATCTTCATCACCAGAGTATCCTCATCACCAGAGTATCCTCATCACCAGAGTATCCTCATCACCAGAGTATCCTCATCACCAGAGTATCTTCATCACCAGAGTATCTTCATCACCAGAGTATCCTCATCACCAGAGTATCCTCATCACCAGAGTATCCTCATCACCAGATTATCATCATCACCAGAGTATCTCATCACCAGATTATCATCATCACCAGAGTATCTACATCACCAGAGTATCCTCATCAACAGAGTATCATCATCACCAGAGTATCTTCATCAACAGAGTATCTTCATCACCAGAGTATCCTCATCACCAGAGTATCTTCATCACCAGAGTATCTTCATCAACAGAGTATCCTCATCACCAGAGTATCCTCATCACCAGATATCCTCATCATCAGAGTATCCTCATCACCAGAGTATCCTCATCAACAGAGTATCTTCATCACCAGAGTATCCTCGTCACCAGAGTATCCTCATCACCAGAGTATCCTCATCACCAGAGTATCCTCATCACCAGAGTATCTTCATCACCAGAGTATCCTCATCACCAGAGTATCCTCATCACCAGAGTATCTTCATCAACAGAGTATCCTCATCAACAGAGTATCCTCATCACCAGAGTATCCTCATCACCAGAGTATCCTCATCACCAGAGTATCCTCATCAACAGAGTATCTTCATCACCAGAGTATCCTCATCACCAGAGTATCCTCATCACCAGAGTATCCTCATCACCAGAGTATCCTCATCACCAGAGTATCTCATCACCAGAGTATCCTCATCACCAGAGTATCCTCATCACCAGAGTATCTCATCAACAGAGTATCCTCATCACCAGAGTATCTCATCACCAGAGTATCCTCATCACCAGAGTATCTTCATCACCAGAGTATCTTCATCAACAGAGTATCTCATCACCAGAGTATCCTCATCACCAGAGTATCCTCATCACCAGAGTATCCTCATCACCAGAGTATCCTCATCACCAGAGTATCTTCATCACCAGAGTATCCTCATCACCAGAGTATCCTCATCACCAGAGTATCTTCATCACCAGAGTATCCTCATCAACAGAGTATCTTCATCACCAGAGTATCCTCATCACCAGAGTATCCTCATCACCAGAGTATCCTCACCACCAGAGTATCCTCATCACCAGAGTATCCTCATCACCAGAGTATCCTCATCACCAGAGTATCCTCTTCACCAGAGTATCCTCATCACCAGAGTATCCTCATCACCAGAGTATCTCATCACCAGAGTATCCTCATCACCAGAGTATCTCATCACCAGAGTATCCTCATCACCAGAGTATCATCATCACCAGAGTATCTACATCACCAGAGTATCCTCATCACCAGAGTATCCTCGCCACCAGAGTATCCTCTTCACCAGAGTATCCTCATCAGCAGAGTATCCTCATCACCAGAGTATCCTCATCACCAGAGTATCCTCATCACCAGAGTATCCTCATCACCAGAGTATCTTCATCACCAGAGTATCTCATCACCAGAGTATCCTCATCAACAGAGTATCTTCATCACCAGAGTATCCTCATCACCAGAGTATCCTCATCACCAGAGTATCTTCATCACCAGAGTATCCTCATCACCAGAGTATCCTCACACCAGAGTATCCTCATCACCAGAGTATCCTCATCACCAGAGTATCTTCATCAACAGAGTATCTTCATCACCAGAGTATCTTCATCACCAGAGTATCCTCATCACCAGAGTATCCTCATCACCAGAGTATCTTCATCACCAGAGTATCCTCATCACCAGAGTATCCTCATCACCAGAGTATCTTCATCAACAGAGTATCCTCATCAACAGAGTATCCTCATCACCAGAGATCCTCATCATCAGAGTATCCTCATCACCATAATATTTGTATCACCAGAGTATCCACATCACCAGAGTATCCTCATCACCAGAGTATCCTCATCACCAGAGTATCCTCATCACCAGAGTATCCTCATCACCAGAGTATCATCATCACCAGAGTATCTACATCACCAGAGTATCATCATCACCAGAGTATCTTCATCACCAGAGTATCCTCATCAACAGAGTATCTTCATCAACAGAGTATCCTCATCACCAGAGTATCCTCATCACCAGAGTATCCTCATCACCAGAGTATTCTCATCACCAGAGTATCCTCAGCAACAGAGTATCTTCATCACCAGAGTATCCTCATCACCAGAGTATCCTCATCACCAGAGTATCCTCATCACCAGAGTATCCTCATCACCAGAGTATCTTCATCACCAGAGTATCTTCATCACCAGAGTATCTCATCAACAGAGTATCCTCATCAACAGAGTATCTCATCACCAGAGTATCCTCATCACCAGAGTATCCTCATCACCAGAGTATCCTCATCACCAGAGTATCCTCATCACCAGAGTATCCTCATCACCAGAGTATCCTCATCACCAGAGTATCCTCATCACCAGAGTATCCTCATCACCAGAGTATCCTCATCACCAGAGTATCCTCATCACCAGAGTATCCTCATCACCAGAGTATCATCATCACCAGAGTATCTCATCACCAGAGTATCATCATCACCAGAGTATCTACATCACCAGAGTATCCTCATCACCAGAGTATCTACATCACCAGAGTATCCTCATCACCAGAGTATCCTCATCACCAGAGTATCCTCATCACCAGAGTATCCTCATCACCAGAGTATCCTCATCACCAGAGTATCCTCACCACCAGAGTATCCTCATCACCAGAGTATCCTCATCACCAGAGTATCTCATCACCAGAGTATCATCATCACCAGAGTATCTCATCACCAGATTATCCTCATCACCAGAGTATCTACATCACCAGAGTATCCTCATCACCAGAGTATCCTCGCCACCAGAGTATCCTCTTCACCAGAGTATCCTCATCAGCAGAGTATCCTCATCACCAGAGTATCCTCATCACCAGAGTATCCTCATCACCAGAGTATCCTCATCACCAGAGTATCCTCATCACCAGAGTATCCTCATCACCAGAGTATCCTCATCACCAGAGTATCATCATCACCAGAGTATCTCATCACCAGAGTATCCTCATCACCAGAGTATCTCATCACCAGAGTATCCTCATCACCAGAGTATCTCATCACCAGAGTATCCTCATCACCAGAGTATCCTCATCACCAGAGTATCCTCATCACCAGAGTATCCTCATCACCAGAGTATCCTCATCACCAGAGTATCCTCATCACCAGAGTATCCTCATCACCAGAGTATCTCATCACCAGAGTATCCTCATCACCAGAGTATCCTCATCACCAGAGTATCCTCATCACCAGAGTATCCTCATCAACAGAGTATCCTCATCAACAGAGTATCCTCATCACCAGAGTATCCTCATCACCAGAGTATCTTCATCACCAGAGTATCTTCATCAACAGAGTATCTTCATCACCAGAGTATCCTCATCACCAGAGTATCTTCATCACCAGAGTATCCTCATCACCAGAGTATCCTCATCACCAGAGTATCTTCATCACCAGAGTATCTTCATCACAGAGTATCTTCATCACCAGAGTATCCTCATCAACAGAGTATCTTCATCACCAGAGTATCCTCATCACCAGAGTATCCTCACCACCAGAGTATCCTCATCACCAGAGTATCCTCATCACCAGAGTATCCTCACACCAGAGTATCCTCATCACCAGAGTATCCTCATCACCAGAGTATCTTCATCAACAGAGTATCTTCATCACCAGAGTATCTCATCACCAGAGTATCCTCATCACCAGAGTATCCTCATCACCAGAGTATCCTCATCACCAGAGTATCTTCATCACAGAGTATCCTCATCAACAGAGTATCCTCATCACCAGAGTATCCTCATCACCAGAGTATCCTCATCACCAGAGTATTCCTCATCACCAGAGTATCCTCATCACCAGAGTATCTTCATCAACAGAGTATCCTCATCACCAGAGTATCTTCATCACCAGAGTATCCTCAACCAGAGTATCCTCATCACCAGAGTATCTTCATCAACAGAGTATCCTCATCACCAGAGTATCCTCACCACCAGAGTATCTTCATCACCAGAGTATCCTCATCACCAGAGTATCCTCATCACCAGAGTATCCTCATCACCAGATTATCCTCATCACCAGAGTATCTCATCACCAGAGTATCCTCATCACCAGAGTATCCTCATCACCAGAGTATCCTCATCACCAGAGTATCCTCATCACCAGAGTATCCTCATCACCAGAGTATCCTCATCACCAGAGTATCATCATCACCAGAGTATTCTCATCACCAGAGTATCCTCATCACCAGAGTATCTACATCACCAGAGTATCCTCATCAACAGAGTATCTTCATCACCAGAGTATCTTCATCACCAGAGTATCTTCATCAACAGAGTATCCTCATCACCAGAGTATCCTCATCACCAGAGTATCTTCATCACCAGAGTATCTTCATCAACAGAGTATCCTCATCAACAGAGTATCCTCATCACCAGAGTATCCTCATCACCAGAGTATCCTCATCACCAGAGTATCCTCATCACCAGAGTATCTTCATCACCAGAGTATCCTCATCACCAGAGTATCCTCATCACCAGAGTATCCTCATCACCAGAGTATCCTCATCACCAGAGTATCCTCATCACCAGAGTATCCTCATCACCAGAGTATCCTCATCACCAGAGTATCCTCATCACCAGAGTATCCTCATCACCAGAGTATCCTCATCACCAGAGTATCCTCATCACCAGAGTATCCTCATCACCAGAGTATCTCATCACCAGAGTATCCTCATCACCAGAGTATCCTCACCACCAGAGTATCCTCAACCAGAGTATCCTCATCACCAGAGTATCCTCATCAACAGAGTATCTTCATCAACAGAGTATCCTCATCACCAGAGTATCCTCATCACCAGAGTATCCTCATCACCAGAGTATCCTCATCACCAGAGTATCCTCATCACCAGAGTATCCTCATCACCAGAGTATCTTCATCACCAGAGTATCCTCATCACCAGATTATCATCATCACCAGAGTATCTACATCACCAGAGTATCCTCATCAACAGAGTACCTCATCACCAGAGTATACTCATCAACAGAGTATCTTCATCACCAGAGTATCCTCGTCACCAGAGTATCCTCACCACCAGAGTATCCTCATCAACAGAGTATCTTCATCACCAGAGTATCCTCGCACCAGAGTATCCTCTTCACCAGAGTATCCTCTTCAGCAGAGTATCCTCATCACCAGATTATCATCATCACCAGAGTATCTACATCACCAGATTATCATCATCACCAGAGTATCTACATCACCAGAGTATCCTCATCACCAGATTATCATCATCACCAGAGTATCTACATCACCAGAGTATCCTCATCAACAGAGTATCTTCATCACCAGAGTATCCTCATCAACAGAGTATCTTCATCACCAGAGTATCCTCATCACCAGAGTATCCTCATCACCAGAGTATCCTCATCACCAGAGTATCTTCATCACCAGAGTATTCTCATCACCAGAGTATCCTCATCACCAGAGTATCCTCATCACCAGAGTATCCTCATCACCAGAGTATCCTCATCACCAGAGTATCTTCATCAACAGAGTATCCTCATCACCAGAGTATCCTCATCACCAGAGTATCCTCATCACCAGAGTATCCTCATCACCAGAGTATCTTCATCACCAGAGTATCCTCATCACCAGAGTATCCTCATCACCAGAGTATCTACATCACCAGAGTATCCTCATCACCAGAGTATCTCATCACCAGAGTATCCTCATCAACAGAGTATCTTCATCACCAGAGTATCCTCATCAACAGAGTATCTTCATCACCAGAGTATCCTCATCACCAGAGTATCCTCATCACCAGAGTATCCTCATCACAGAGTATCCTCATCACCAGAGTATCCTCATCACCAGAGTATCCTCATCACCAGAGTATCCTCATCACCAGAGTATCCTCATCACCAGAGTATCCTCATCACCAGAGTATCCTCATCACCAGAGTATCATCATCACCAGAGTATCTCATCACCAGATTATCATCATCACCAGAGTATCTTCATCACCAGAGTATCCTCATCAACAGAGTATCTTCATCACCAGAGTATCCTCATCACCAGAGTATCCTCATCACCAGAGTATCTCATCACCAGAGTATCCTCATCACCAGAGTATCCTCATCACCAGAGTATCTCATCACCAGAGTATCCTCATCAACAGAGTATCTTCATCACCAGAGTATCCTCATCAACAGAGTATCTTCATCACCAGAGTATCCTCGTCACCAGAGTATCCTCATCACCAGAGTATCCTCATCAACAGAGTATCTTCATCACCAGAGTATCCTCGCCACCAGAGTATCCTCATCACCAGAGTATCCTCTTCAGCAGAGTATCCTCATCACCAGAGTATCATCATCACCAGAGTATCTCATCACCAGAGTATCATCATCACCAGAGTATCTCATCACCAGAGTATCCTCATCACCAGAGTATCATCATCACCAGAGTATCTACATCACCAGAGTATCTCATCAACAGAGTATCTTCATCACCAGAGTATCCTCATCACCAGAGTATCCTCATCACCAGAGTATCCTCATCACCAGAGTATCCTCATCACCAGAGTATCCTCATCACCAGAGTATCTTCATCACCAGAGTATTCTCATCACCAGAGTATCCTCATCACCAGAGTATCCTCGTCACCAGAGTATCCTCACCACCAGAGTATCCTCATCAACAGAGTATCTTCATCAACCAGAGTATCCTCATCACGAGAGTATCCTCATCACCAGAGTATCCTCATCACCAGAGTATCCTCGTCACCAGAGTATCTTCATCACCAGAGTATCCTCATCACCAGAGTATCATCATCACCAGAGTATCTACATCACCAGAGTATCCTCATCAACAGAGTATCTTCATCACCAGAGTATACTCATCAACAGAGTATCTTCATCACCAGAGTATCCTCATCACCAGAGTATCCTCACCACCAGAGTATACTCATCAACAGAGTATCTTCATCACCAGAGTATCCTCATCACCAGAGTATCCTCATCACCAGAGTATCCTCATCAACAGAGTATCCTCATCACCAGATATCCTCATCACCAGAGTATCCTCATCACCAGAGTATCCTCATCACCAGAGTATCCTCATCACCAGAGTATCCTCATCACCAGAGTATCCTCATCACCAGAGTATCCTCATCACCAGATATCATCATCACCAGAGTATCTACATCACCAGAGTATCCTCATCACCAGAGTATCCTCATCACCAGAGTATCCTCATCACCAGAGTATCCTCACCACCAGAGTATCCTCATCACCAGAGTATCATTATCACCAGAGTATCTACATCACCAGATTATCATCATCACCAGAGTATCTACATCACCAGAGTATCCTCATCAACAGAGTATCTTCATCACCAGAGTATCCTCATCAACAGAGTATCTTCATCACCAGAGTATCCTCATCACCAGAGTATCCTCACACCAGAGTATCCTCATCACCAGAGTATCTTCATCACCAGAGTATTCTCATCACCAGAGTATCTCATCACCAGAGTATCCTCGTCACCAGAGTATCCTCATCACCAGAGTATCCTCATCAACAGAGTATCTTCATCAACAGAGTATCCTCATCACCAGAGTATCCTCATCACCAGAGTATCCTCATCACCAGAGTATCCTCATCACCAGAGTATCTTCATCACCAGAGTATCCTCATCACCAGATTATCATCATCACCAGAGTATCTACATCACCAGAGTATCCTCATCAACAGAGTATCTTCATCACCAGAGTATCTCATCAACAGAGTATCTTCATCACCAGAGTATCCTCATCACCAGAGTATCCTCACCACCAGAGTATACTCATCAACAGAGTATCTTCATCACCAGAGTATCCTCATCACCAGAGTATCCTCATCACCAGAGTATACTCATCAACAGAGTATCCTCATCACCAGAGTATCTCATCACCAGAGTATCCTCATCACCAGAGTATCCTCATCACCAGAGTATCCTCATCACCAGAGTATCCTCATCACCAGAGTATCCTCATCACCAGAGTATCCTCGCCACCAGAGTATCCTCATCACCAGAGTATCCTCATCAGCAGAGTATCCTCATCACCAGAGTATCCTCATCACCAGAGTATCCTCATCACCAGAGTATCCTCTTCACCAGAGTATCCTCATCACCAGAGTATCTTCATCACCAGAGTATCCTCATCACCAGAGTATCCTCACCACCAGAGTATCCTCATCAACAGAGTATCCTCATCACCAGAGTATCCTCATCACCAGAGTATCTTCATCAACAGAGTATCCTCATCACCAGAGTATCCTCATCACCAGAGTATCCTCATCACCAGAGTATCCTCATCACCAGAGTATCCTCACCACCAGAGTATCCTCATCACCAGAGTATCTTCATCACCAGAGTATCCTCATCACCAGAGTATCATCATCACCAGAGTATCTACATCACCAGAGTATCCTCATCAACAGAATACCTTCATCACCAGAGTATCCTCATCAACAGAGTATCTTCATCACCAGAGTATCCTCGTCACCAGAGTATCCTCACCACCAGAGTATCCTCATCAACAGAGTATCTTCATCACCAGAGTATGCTCGCCACCAGAGTATCCTCTTCACCAGAGTATCCTCTCACCAGAGTATCCTCATCACCAGAGTATCATCATCACCAGAGTATCTACATCACCAGATTATCATCATCACCAGAGTATCTACATCACCAGAGTCCTCATCACCAGATTATCATCATCACCAGAGTATCTACATCACCAGAGTATCCTCATCACCAGAGTATCTTCATCACCAGAGTATCCTCATCACCAGAGTATCCTCATCACCAGATATCTCTCATCACCAGAGTATCACATCACCAGAGTATCCTCATCACCAGAGTATCCTCATCACCAGAGTATCATCATCACCAGAGTATCTACATCACCAGAGTATCATCATCACCAGAGTATCTACATCACCAGAGTATCTCATCACCAGAGTATCATCATCACCAGAGTATCCTCATCACCAGAGTATCCTCATCACCAGAGTATCCTCATCACCAGAGTATCTCATCACCAGAGTATCTCATCACCAGAGTATCCTCATCACCAGAGTATCTTACACAGAGTATCTACATCACCAGATATCATCATCACCAGAGTATCTACATCACCAGAGTATCCTCATCAACAGAGTATCTTCATCACCAGAGTATCCTCATCAACAGAGTATCTTCATCACCAGAGTATCCTCGTCACCAGAGTATCCTCACCACCAGAGTATCCTCATCACCAGAGTATCTCATCACCAGAGTATTCTCATCACCAGAGTATCCTCATCACCAGAGTATCCTCATCACCAGAGTATCCTCATCACCAGAGTATCCTCATCAACAGAGTATCTTCATCAACAGATATCCTCATCACAGAGTATCCTCATCACCAGAGTATCTCATCACCAGAGTATCCTCGTCACCAGAGTATCTTCATCACCAGAGTATCCTCATCACCAGATTATCATATCACCAGAGTATCTACATCACCAGAGTATCCTCATCAACAGAGTATCTTCATCACCAGAGTATCCTCATCAACAGAGTATCTTCATCACCAGAGTATCCTCGTCACCAGAGTATCCTCCCACCAGAGTATACTCATCAACAGAGTATCTCATCACCAGAGATCCTCGTCACCAGAGTATCCTCATCACCAGAGTATACTAATCAACAGAGTATCCTCATCACCAGAGTATCCTCATCACCAGAGTATCCTCATCACCAGAGTATCCTCATCACCAGAGTATCTCATCACCAGAGTATCTTCATCACCAGAGTATCTCATCACCAGAGTATCCTCATCACCAGAG